>CAXAAD010000127.1:72403-101698 GCA_963966675.1 Lasioglossum calceatum | reverse complement strand
TATACGTTATACGTTATACGTTATACGTTATACGTTATACGTTATACGTTATACGTTATACGTTATACGTTATACGTTATACGTTATACGTTATACGTTATACGTTATACGTTATACGTTATACGTTATACGTTATACGTTATACGTTATACGTTATACGTTATACGTTATACGTTATACGTTATACGTTATACGTTATACGTTATACGTTATACGTTATACGTTATACGTTATACGTTATACGTTATACGTTATACGTTATACGTTATACGTTATACGTTATACGTTATACGTTACACGTTATACGTTATACGTTATACGTTATACGTTATACGTTATACGTTATACGTTACACGTTAAACGATATTCGGTATGCGTTATTCGTTATGCGTTGTTCGTTATACGATATGCGTTATACGTTATACGTTACACGTTAAACGATATTCGGTATGCGTTATTCGTTATACGTTATACGTTATACGTTATACGTTATACGTTATACGTTATACGTTATACGTTATACGTTATACGTTATACGTTATACGTTATACGTTATACGTTATACGTTATACGTTATACGTTATACGTTATACGTTATACGTTATACGTTATACGTTATACGTTATACGTTATACGTTATACGTTATACGTTATACGTTATACGTTATACGTTATACGTTATACGTTATACGTTATACGTTATACGTTATACGTTATACGTTATACGTTATACGTTATACGTTATACGTTATACGTTATACGTTATACGTTATACGTTATACGTTATACGTTATACGTTATACGTTATACGTTATACGTTATACGTTATACGTTATACGTTATACGTTATACGTTATACGTTATACGTTATACGTTATACGTTATACGTTATACGTTATACGTTATACGTTATACGTTATACGTTATACGTTATACGTTATACGTTATACGTTATACGTTATACGTTATACGTTATACGTTATACGTTATACGTTATACGTTATACGTTATACGTTATACGTTATACGTTATACGTTATACGTTATACGTTATACGTTATACGTTATACGTTATACGTTATACGTTATACGTTATACGTTATACGTTATACGTTATACGTTATACGTTATACGTTATACGTTATACGTTATACGTTATACGTTATACGTTATACGTTATACGTTATACGTTATACGTTATACGTTATACGTTATACGTTATACGTTATACGTTATACGTTATACGTTATACGTTATACGTTATACGTTATACGTTATACGTTATACGTTATACGTTATACGTTATACGTTATACGTTATACGTTATACGTTATACGTTATACGTTATACGTTATACGTTATACGTTATACGTTATACGTTATACGTTATACGTTATACGTTATACGTTATACGTTATACGTTATACGTTATACGTTATACGTTATACGTTATACGTTATACGTTATACGTTATACGTTATACGTTATACGTTATACGTTATACGTTATACGTTATACGTTATACGTTATACGTTATACGTTATACGTTATACGTTATACGTTATACGTTATACGTTATACGTTATACGTTATACGTTATACGTTATACGTTATACGTTATACGTTATACGTTATACGTTATACGTTATACGTTATACGTTATACGTTATACGTTATACGTTACACGTTACACGTTATACGTTATACGTTATACGTTATACGTTATACGTTATACGTTATACTATATACGTTATACGTTATACGTTATACGTTATACGTTATACTATATACGTTATACGTTATACGTTACACGTTACACGTTACACGTTATACTATATACGTTATACGTTATACGTTATACGTTATACGTTATACGTTATACGTTATACGTTATACGTTATACGTTATACGTTATACGTTATACGTTATACGTTATACGTTATACGTTATACGTTATACGTTATACGTTATACGTTATACGTTATACGTTATACGTTATACGTTATACGTTATACGTTATACGTTATACGTTATACGTTATACGTTATACGTTATACGTTACACGTTATACGTTATACGTTATACGTTATACGTTATACGTTACACGTTATACGTTATACGTTATACGTTATACGTTATACGTTATACGTTATACGTTACACGTTAAACGATATTCGGTATACGTTATACGTTATACGTTATACGTTATACGTTATACGTTATACGTTATACGTTATACGTTATACGTTATACGTTATACGTTATACGTTATACGTTATACGTTATACGTTATACGTTATACGTTATACGTTATACGTTATACGTTATACGTTATACGTTATACGTTATACGTTATACGTTATACGTTATACGTTATACGTTATACGTTATACGTTATACGTTATACGTTATACGTTATACGTTATACGTTATACGTTATACGTTATACGTTATACGTTATACGTTATACGTTATACGTTATACGTTATACGTTATACGTTATACGTTATACGTTATACGTTATACGTTATACGTTATACGTTATACGTTATACGTTATACGTTATACGTTATACGTTATACGTTATACGTTATACGTTATACGTTATACGTTATACGTTATACGTTATACGTTATACGTTATACGTTATACGTTATACGTTATACGTTACACGTTACACGTTACACGTTATACTATATAAATTATACTATATACGTTATACGTTATACGTTATACGTTATACGTTATACGTTATACGTTATACGTTATACGTTATACGTTACACGTTACACGTTACACGTTATACTATATACGTTATACTATATACGTTATACGTTATACGTTATACGTTATACGTTATACGTTATACGTTATACGTTATACGTTATACGTTATACGTTATACTATATACGTTATACGTTATACGTTATACGTTATACGTTATACGTTATACGTTATACGTTATACGTTACACGTTACACGTTACACGTTATACTATATACGTTATACGTTATACGTTATACGTTATACGTTATACGTTATACGTTATACGTTATACGTTATACGTTATACGTTATACGTTATACGTTATACGTTATACGTTATACGTTATACGTTATACGTTATACGTTATACGTTATACGTTATACGTTATACGTTATACGTTATACGTTATACGTTATACGTTATACGTTATACGTTATACGTTATACGTTATACGTTATACGTTATACGTTATACGTTATACGTTATACGTTACACGTTATACGTTATACGTTATACGTTATACGTTATACGTTATACGTTATACGTTATACGTTACACGTTAAACGATATTCGGTATGCGTTATTCGTTATGCGTTGTTCGTTATACGATATACGTTATACGTTATACGTTACACGTTAAACGATATTCGGTATGCGTTATTCGTTATACGTTATACGTTATACGTTATACGTTATACGTTATACGTTATACGTTATACGTTATACGTTATACGTTATACGTTATACGTTACACGTTATACGTTATACGTTATACGTTATACGTTATACGTTATACGTTATACGTTATACGTTACACGTTAAACGATATTCGGTATGCGTTATTCGTTATGCGTTGTTCGTTATACGATATACGTTATACGTTATACGTTATACGTTATACGTTATACGTTATACGTTATACGTTATACGTTATACGTTATACGTTATACGTTATACGTTATACGTTATACGTTATACGTTATACGTTATACGTTATACGTTATACGTTATACGTTATACGTTATACGTTATACGTTATACGTTATACGTTATACGTTATACGTTATACGTTATACGTTATACGTTATACGTTATACGTTATACGTTATACGTTATACGTTATACGTTATACGTTATACGTTATACGTTATACGTTATACGTTATACGTTATACGTTATACGTTATACGTTATACGTTATACGTTATACGTTATACGTTATACGTTATACGTTATACGTTATACGTTATACGTTATACGTTATACGTTATACGTTATACGTTATACGTTATACGTTATACGTTATACGTTATACGTTATACGTTATACGTTATACGTTATACGTTATACGTTATACGTTATACGTTATACGTTATACGTTATACGTTATACGTTATACGTTATACGTTATACGTTATACGTTATACGTTATACGTTATACGTTATACGTTATACGTTATACGTTATACGTTATACGTTATACGTTATACGTTATACGTTATACGTTATACGTTATACGTTATACGTTATACGTTATACGTTATACGTTATACGTTATACGTTATACGTTATACGTTATACGTTATACGTTATACGTTATACGTTATACGTTATACGTTATACGTTATACGTTATACGTTATACGTTATACGTTATACGTTATACGTTATACGTTATACGTTATACGTTATACGTTATACGTTATACGTTATACGTTATACGTTATACGTTATACGTTATACGTTATACGTTATACGTTATACGTTATACGTTATACGTTATACGTTATACGTTATACGTTATACGTTATACGTTATACGTTATACGTTATACGTTATACGTTATACGTTATACGTTATACGTTATACGTTATACGTTATACGTTATACGTTATACGTTATACGTTATACGTTATACGTTATACGTTATACGTTATACGTTATACGTTATACGTTATACGTTATACGTTATACGTTATACGTTATACGTTATACGTTATACGTTATACGTTATACGTTATACGTTATACGTTATACGTTATACGTTATACGTTATACGTTATACGTTATACGTTATACGTTATACGTTATACGTTATACGTTATACGTTATACGTTATACGTTATACGTTATACGTTATACGTTATACGTTATACGTTATACGTTATACGTTATACGTTATACGTTATACGTTATACATTACACGTTATACGTTATACGTTATACGTTACACGTTATACGTTATACGTTATACGTTATACGTTATACGTTATACGTTATACGTTACACGTTAAACGATATTCGGTATGCGTTATTCGTTATGCGTTGTTCGTTATACGATATACGTTATACGTTATACGTTACACGTTAAACGATATTCGGTATGCGTTATTCGTTATACGATATACGTTATACGTTATACGTTATACGTTATACGTTATACGTTATACGTTATACGTTATACGTTATACGTTATACGTTATACGTTATACGTTATACGTTATACGTTATACGTTATACGTTATACGTTATACGTTATACGTTATACGTTATACGTTATACGTTATACGTTATACGTTATACGTTATACGTTATACGTTATACGTTATACGTTATACGTTATACGTTATACGTTATACGTTATACGTTATACGTTATACGTTATACGTTATACGTTATACGTTATACGTTACACGTTAAACGATATTCGGTATGCGTTATTCGTCATGCGTTGTTCGTTATACGATATACGTTATACGTTACACGTTAAACGATATTCGGTATGCGTTATTCGTTATACGATATACGTTATACGTTATACGTTATACGTTATACGTTATACGTTATACGTTATACGTTATACGTTATACGTTATACGTTATTCGTTATACGTTATACGTTATACGTTATACGTTATACGTTATACGTTATTCGTTATACGTTATACGTTATACGTTATACGATATACGTTATACGTTATACGTTATACGTTATATGTTATACCTTATACGTTATACGTTATACGTTATACGTTATACGTTACACGTTATACGTTATACGTTATACGTTATACGTTATACGTTATACGTTATACGTTATACGTTATACGTTACACGTTACACGTTACACGTTATACTATATACGTTATACTATATACGTTATACGTTATACGTTATACGTTATACGTTATACGTTATACGTTATACGTTATACGTTATACGTTATACGTTATACGTTATACGTTATACGTTATACGTTATACGTTATACGTTATACGTTATACGTTATACGTTATTCGTTATACGTTATACGTTATACGTTATACGTTATACGTTATACGTTATACGTTATACGTTATACGTTATTCGTTATACGTTATACGTTATACGTTATACGATATACGTTATACGTTATACGTTATACGTTATATGTTATACCTTATACGTTATACGTTATACGTTATACGTTACACGTTACACGTTTCACGTTACACGTTACACATTACACGTTACACGTTATACTATATACGTTATACTATATACGTTATACGTTATACGTTATACGTTATACGTTATACGTTATACGTTATACGTTATACGTTATACGTTATACGTTATACGTTATACGTTATACGTTATACGTTATACGTTATACGTTATACGTTATACGTTATACGTTATACGTTATACGTTATACGTTATACGTTATACGTTATACGTTATACGTTATACGTTATACGTTATACGTTATACGTTATACGTTATACGTTATACGTTATACGTTATACGTTATACGTTATACGTTATACGTTATACGTTATACGTTATACGTTATACGTTATACGTTATACGTTATACGTTATACGTTATACGTTATACGTTACACGTTACACGTTACACGTTATACTATATACGTTATACTATATACGTTATACGTTATACGTTATACGTTATACGTTATACGTTACACGTTACACGTTACACGTTATACTATATACGTTATACTATATACGTTATACGTTATACGTTATACGTTATACGTTATACGTTATACGTTATACGTTATACGTTATACGTTATACGTTATACGTTATACGTTATACGTTATACGTTATACGTTATACGTTATACGTTATACGTTATACGTTATACGTTATACGTTATACGTTATACGTTATACGTTATACGTTATACGTTATACGTTATACGTTATACGTTATACGTTATACGTTATACGTTATACGTTATACGTTACACGTTATACGTTATACGTTATACGTTATACGTTATACGTTATACGTTATACGTTATACGTTATACGTTACACGTTAAACGATATTCGGTATGCGTTATTCGTTATGCGTTGTTCGTTATACGATATACGTTATACGTTATACGTTACACGTTAAACGATATTCGGTATGCGTTATTCGTTATACGTTATACGTTATACGTTATACGTTATACGTTATACGTTATACGTTATACGTTATACGTTATACGTTATACGTTATACGTTATACGTTATACGTTATACGTTATACGTTATACGTTATACGTTATACGTTATACGTTATACGTTATTCGTTATACGTTATACGTTATACGTTATACGTTATACGTTATACGTTATACGTTATACGTTATACGTTATACGTTATACGTTATACGTTATACGTTATACGTTATACGTTATACGTTATACGTTATACGTTATACGTTATACGTTATACGTTATACGTTATACGTTATACGTTATACGTTATACGTTATACGTTATACGTTATACGTTATACGTTATACGTTATACGTTATACGTTATACGTTATACGTTATACGTTATACGTTATACGTTATACGTTATACGTTATACGTTATACGTTATACGTTATACGTTATACGTTATACGTTATACGTTATACGTTATACGTTATACGTTATACGTTATACGTTACACGTTACACGTTACACGTTATACTATATACGTTATACTATATACGTTATACGTTATACGTTATACGTTATACGTTATACGTTATACGTTATACGTTATACGTTATACGTTATACGTTACACGTTACACGTTACACGTTATACTATATACGTTATACTATATACGTTATACGTTATACGTTATACGTTATACGTTATACGTTATACGTTATACGTTATACGTTATACGTTATACGTTATACGTTATACGTTATACGTTATACGTTATACGTTATACGTTATACGTTATACGTTATACGTTATACGTTATACGTTATACGTTATACGTTATACGTTATACGTTATACGTTATACGTTATACGTTATACGTTATACGTTATACGTTATACGTTATACGTTACACGTTATACGTTATACGTTATACGTTATACGTTATACGTTATACGTTATACGTTACACGTTAAACGATATTCGGTATGCGTTATTCGTTATGCGTTGTTCGTTATACGATATGCGTTATACGTTATACGTTACACGTTAAACGATATTCGGTATGCGTTATTCGTTATACGTTATACGTTATACGTTATACGTTATACGTTATACGTTATACGTTATACGTTATACGTTATACGTTATACGTTATACGTTATACGTTATACGTTATACGTTATACGTTATACGTTATACGTTATACGTTATACGTTATACGTTATACGTTATACGTTATACGTTATACGTTATACGTTATACGTTATACGTTATACGTTATACGTTATACGTTATACGTTATACGTTATACGTTATACGTTATACGTTATACGTTATACGTTATACGTTATACGTTATACGTTATACGTTATACGTTATACGTTATACGTTATACGTTATACGTTATACGTTATACGTTATACGTTATACGTTATACGTTATACGTTATACGTTATACGTTATACGTTATACGTTATACGTTATACGTTATACGTTATACGTTATACGTTATACGTTATACGTTATACGTTATACGTTATACGTTATACGTTATACGTTATACGTTATACGTTATACGTTATACGTTATACGTTATACGTTATACGTTATACGTTATACCTTATACGTTATACGTTACACGTTACACGTTACACGTTATACTATATAAATTATACTATATACGTTATACGTTATACGTTATACGTTATACGTTATACGTTATACGTTATACGTTATACGTTATACGTTACACGTTACACGTTACACGTTATACTATATACGTTATACTATATACGTTATACGTTATACGTTATACGTTATACGTTATACGTTATACGTTATACGTTATACGTTATACGTTATACGTTATACGTTATACTATATACGTTATACGTTATACGTTATACGTTATACGTTATACGTTATACGTTATACGTTATACGTTATACGTTACACGTTACACGTTACACGTTATACTATATACGTTATACGTTATACGTTATACGTTATACGTTATACGTTATACGTTATACGTTATACGTTATACGTTATACGTTATACGTTATACGTTATACGTTATACGTTATACGTTATACGTTATACGTTATACGTTATACGTTATACGTTATACGTTATACGTTATACGTTATACGTTATACGTTATACGTTATACGTTATACGTTATACGTTATACGTTATACGTTACACGTTATACGTTATACGTTATACGTTATACGTTATACGTTATACGTTATACGTTATACGTTACACGTTAAACGATATTCGGTATGCGTTATTCGTTATGCGTTGTTCGTTATACGATATACGTTATACGTTATACGTTACACGTTAAACGATATTCGGTATGCGTTATTCGTTATACGTTATACGTTATACGTTATACGTTATACGTTATACGTTATACGTTATACGTTATACGTTATACGTTATACGTTATACGTTATACGTTATACGTTATACGTTATACGTTATACGTTATACGTTATACGTTATACGTTATACGTTATACGTTATACGTTATACGTTATACGTTATACGTTATACGTTATACGTTATACGTTATACGTTATACGTTATACGTTATACGTTATACGTTATACGTTATACGTTATACGTTATACGTTATACGTTATACGTTATACGTTATACGTTATACGTTATACGTTATACGTTATACGTTATACGTTATACGTTATACGTTATACGTTATACGTTATACGTTATACGTTATACGTTATACGTTATACGTTATACGTTACACGTTACACGTTACACGTTATACTATATACGTTATACTATATACGTTATACGTTATACGTTATACGTTATACGTTATACGTTATACGTTATACGTTATACGTTATACGTTATACGTTACACGTTACACGTTACACGTTATACTATATACGTTATACTATATACGTTATACGTTATACGTTATACGTTATACGTTATACGTTATACGTTATACGTTATACGTTATACGTTATACGTTATACGTTATACGTTATACGTTATACGTTATACGTTATACGTTATACGTTATACGTTATACGTTATACGTTATACGTTATACGTTATACGTTATACGTTATACGTTATACGTTACACGTTATACGTTATACGTTACACGTTAAACGATATTCGGTATGCGTTATTCGTTATACGATATACGTTATACGTTATACGTTATACGTTATACGTTATACGTTATACGTTATACGTTATACGTTATACGTTATACGTTATACGTTATACGTTATACGTTATACGTTATACGTTATACGTTATACGTTATACGTTATACGTTATACGTTATACGTTATACGTTATACGTTACACGTTACACGTTACACGTTATACTATATACGTTATACTATATACGTTATACGGTATACGTTATACGTTATACGTTACACGTTACACGTTACACGTTATACTATATACGTTATACTATATACGTTATACGTTATACGTTATACGTTATACGTTATACGTTATACGTTATACGTTATACGTTATACGTTATACGTTATACGTTATACGTTATACGTTATACGTTATACGTTATACGTTATACGTTATACGTTATACGTTATACGTTATACGTTATACGTTATACGTTATACGTTATACGTTATACGTTATACGTTATACGTTATACGTTATACGTTATACGTTATACGTTATACGTTATACGTTATACGTTATACGTTATACGTTATACGTTATACGTTATACGTTATACGTTACACGTTATACGTTATACGTTACACGTTAAACGATATTCGGTATACGTTATACGTTATACGTTATACGTTATACGTTATACGTTATACGTTATACGTTATACGTTATACGTTATACGTTATACGTTATACGTTATACGTTATACGTTATACGTTATACGTTATACGTTATACGTTATACGTTATACGTTATACGTTATACGTTACACGTTATACGTTATACGTTATACGTTATACGTTATACGTTATACGTTATACGTTATACGTTACACGTTAAACGATATTCGGTATGCGTTATTCGTTATGCGTTGTTCGTTATACGATATACGTTATACGTTATACGTTACACGTTAAACGATATTCGGTATGCGTTATTCGTTATACGTTATACGTTATACGTTATACGTTATACGTTATACGTTATACGTTATACGTTATACGTTATACGTTATACGTTATACGTTATACGTTATACGTTATACGTTATACGTTATACGTTATACGTTATACGTTATACGTTATACGTTATACGTTATACGTTATACGTTATACGTTATACGTTATACGTTATACGTTATACGTTATACGTTATACGTTATACGTTATACGTTATACGTTATACGTTATACGTTATACGTTATACGTTATACGTTATACGTTATACGTTATACGTTATACGTTATACGTTATACGTTATACGTTATACGTTATACGTTATACGTTATACGTTATACGTTATACGTTATACGTTATACGTTATACGTTATACGTTATACGTTATACGTTATACGTTATACGTTATACGTTATACGTTATACGTTATACGTTATACGTTATACGTTATACGTTATACGTTATACGTTATACGTTATACGTTATACGTTATACGTTATACGTTATACGTTATACGTTATACGTTATACGTTATACGTTATACGTTATACGTTATACGTTATACGTTATACGTTATACGTTATACGTTATACGTTATACGTTATACGTTATACGTTATACGTTATACGTTATACGTTATACGTTATACGTTATACGTTATACGTTATACGTTATACGTTATACGTTATACGTTATACGTTATACGTTATACGTTATACGTTATACGTTATACGTTATACGTTATACGTTATACGTTATACGTTATACGTTATACGTTATACGTTATACGTTATACGTTATACGTTATACGTTATACGTTATACGTTATACGTTATACGTTATACGTTATACGTTATACGTTATACGTTATACGTTATACGTTATACGTTATACGTTATACGTTATACGTTATACGTTATACGTTATACGTTATACGTTATACGTTATACGTTATACGTTATACGTTATACGTTATACGTTATACGTTATACGTTATACGTTATACGTTATACGTTATACGTTATACGTTATACGTTATACGTTATACGTTATACGTTATACGTTATACGTTATACGTTATACGTTATACGTTATACGTTATACGTTATACGTTATACGTTATACGTTATACGTTATACGTTATACGTTATACGTTATACGTTATACGTTATACGTTATACGTTATACGTTATACGTTATACGTTATACGTTATACGTTATACGTTATACGTTATACGTTATACGTTATCTGTTATACGTTATACGTTATACGTTATCTGTTATACGTTATACGTTATACGTTATACGTTATACGTTATACGTTATACGTTATACGTTATACGTTATACGTTATACGTTATACGTTATACGTTATACGTTATACGTTATACGTTATACGTTATACGTTATACGTTATACGTTATACGTTATACGTTATACGTTATACGTTATACGTTACACGTTATACGTTATACGTTATACGTTATACGTTATACGTTATACGTTATACGTTATACGTTACACGTTAAACGATAGTCGGTATGCGTTATTCGTTATGCGTTGTTCGTTATACGATATACGTTATACGTTATACGTTACACGTTAAACGATATTCGGTATGCGTTATTCGTTATACGATATACGTTATACGTTATACGTTATACGTTATACGTTATACGTTATACGTTATACGTTATACGTTATACGTTATACGTTATACGTTATACGTTATACGTTATACGTTATACGTTATACGTTATACGTTATACGTTATACGTTATACGTTATACGTTATACGTTATACGTTATACGTTATACGTTATACGTTACACGTTATACGTTATACGTTATACGTTATACGTTATACGTTATACGTTATACGTTATACGTTATACGTTATACGTTACACGTTAAACGATATTCGGTATGCGTTATTCGTTATGCGTTGTTCGTTATACGATATACGTTATACGTTATACGTTACACGTTAAACGATATTCGGTATGCGTTATTCGTTATACGATATACGTTATACGTTATACGTTATACGTTATACGTTATACGTTATACGTTATACGTTATACGTTATACGTTATTCGTTATACGTTATACGTTATACGTTATACGTTATACGTTATACGTTATTCGTTATACGTTATACGTTATACGTTATACGATATACGTTATACGTTATACGTTATACGTTATACGTTATACGTTATACGTTATACGTTATACGTTATACGTTATACGTTATACGTTATACGTTATACGTTATACGTTATACGTTATACGTTATACGTTATACGTTATACGTTATACGTTATACGTTATACGTTATACGTTATACGTTATACGTTATACGTTATACGTTATACGTTATACGTTATACGTTATACGTTATACGTTATACGTTATACGTTATACGTTATACGTTATACGTTATACGTTATACGTTATACGTTATACGTTATACGTTATACGTTATACGTTATACGTTATACGTTATACGTTATACGTTATACGTTATACGTTATACGTTATACGTTATACGTTATACGTTATACGTTATACGTTATACGTTATACGTTATACGTTATACGTTATACGTTATACGTTATACGTTATACGTTATACGTTATACGTTATACGTTATACGTTATACGTTATACGTTATACGTTATACGTTATACGTTATACGTTATACGTTATACGTTATACGTTATACGTTATACGTTATACGTTATACGTTATACGTTATACGTTATACGTTATACGTTATACGTTATACGTTATACGTTATACGTTATACGTTATACGTTATACGTTATACGTTATACGTTATACGTTATACGTTATACGTTATACGTTATACGTTATACGTTATACGTTATACGTTATACGTTATACGTTATACGTTATACGTTATACGTTATACGTTATACGTTATACGTTATACGTTATACGTTATACGTTATACGTTATACGTTATACGTTATACGTTATACGTTATACGTTATACGTTATACGTTATACGTTATACGTTATACGTTATACGTTATACGTTATACGTTATACGTTATACGTTATACGTTATACGTTATACGTTATACGTTATACGTTATACGTTATACGTTATACGTTATACGTTATACGTTATACGTTATACGTTATACGTTATACGTTATACGTTATACGTTATACGTTATACGTTATACGTTATACGTTATACGTTATACGTTATACGTTATACGTTATACGTTATACGTTATACGTTATACGTTATACGTTACACGTTACACGTTACACGTTATACTATATACGTTATACTATATACGTTATACGTTATACGTTATACGTTATACGTTATACGTTATACGTTATACGTTATACGTTATACGTTATACGTTATACGTTATACTATATACGTTATACGTTATACGTTATACGTTATACGTTATACGTTATACGTTATACGTTATACGTTATACGTTACACGTTACACGTTACACGTTATACTATATACGTTATACGTTATACGTTATACGTTATACGTTATACGTTATACGTTATACGTTATACGTTATACGTTATACGTTATACGTTATACGTTATACGTTATACGTTATACGTTATACGTTATACGTTATACGTTATACGTTATACGTTATACGTTATACGTTATACGTTATACGTTATACGTTATACGTTATACGTTATACGTTATACGTTATACGTTATACGTTACACGTTATACGTTATACGTTATACGTTATACGTTATACGTTATACGTTATACGTTATACGTTACACGTTAAACGATATTCGGTATGCGTTATTCGTTATGCGTTGTTCGTTATACGATATACGTTATACGTTATACGTTACACGTTAAACGATATTCGGTATGCGTTATTCGTTATACGTTATACGTTATACGTTATACGTTATACGTTATACGTTATACGTTATACGTTATACGTTATACGTTATACGTTATACGTTATACGTTATACGTTATACGTTATACGTTATACGTTATACGTTATACGTTATACGTTATACGTTATACGTTATACGTTATACGTTATACGTTATACGTTATACGTTATACGTTATACGTTATACGTTATACGTTATACGTTATACGTTATACGTTATACGTTATACGTTATACGTTATACGTTATACGTTATACGTTATACGTTATACGTTATACGTTATACGTTATACGTTATACGTTATACGTTATACGTTATACGTTATACGTTATACGTTATACGTTATACGTTATACGTTATACGTTATACGTTATACGTTACACGTTACACGTTACACGTTATACTATATACGTTATACTATATACGTTATACGTTATACGTTATACGTTATACGTTATACGTTATACGTTATACGTTATACGTTATACGTTATACGTTACACGTTACACGTTACACGTTATACTATATACGTTATACTATATACGTTATACGTTATACGTTATACGTTATACGTTATACGTTATACGTTATACGTTATACGTTATACGTTATACGTTATACGTTATACGTTATACGTTATACGTTATACGTTATACGTTATACGTTATACGTTATACGTTATACGTTATACGTTATACGTTATACGTTATACGTTATACGTTATACGTTATACGTTATACGTTATACGTTATACGTTATACGTTATACGTTATACGTTACACGTTATACGTTATACGTTACACGTTAAACGATATTCGGTATGCGTTATTCGTTATACGATATACGTTATACGTTATACGTTATACGTTATACGTTATACGTTATACGTTATACGTTATACGTTATACGTTATACGTTATACGTTATACGTTATACGTTATACGTTATACGTTATACGTTATACGTTATACGTTATACGTTATACGTTATACGTTATACGTTATACGTTACACGTTACACGTTACACGTTATACTATATACGTTATACTATATACGTTATACGGTATACGTTATACGTTATACGTTACACGTTACACGTTACACGTTATACTATATACGTTATACTATATACGTTATACGTTATACGTTATACGTTATACGTTATACGTTATACGTTATACGTTATACGTTATACGTTATACGTTATACGTTATACGTTATACGTTATACGTTATACGTTATACGTTATACGTTATACGTTATACGTTATACGTTATACGTTATACGTTATACGTTATACGTTATACGTTATACGTTATACGTTATACGTTATACGTTATACGTTATACGTTATACGTTATACGTTATACGTTATACGTTATACGTTATACGTTATACGTTATACGTTATACGTTATACGTTATACGTTATACGTTACACGTTATACGTTATACGTTACACGTTAAACGATATTCGGTATACGTTATACGTTATACGTTATACGTTATACGTTATACGTTATACGTTATACGTTATACGTTATACGTTATACGTTATACGTTATACGTTATACGTTATACGTTATACGTTATACGTTATACGTTATACGTTATACGTTATACGTTATACGTTACACGTTATACGTTATACGTTATACGTTATACGTTATACGTTATACGTTATACGTTATACGTTACACGTTAAACGATATTCGGTATGCGTTATTCGTTATGCGTTGTTCGTTATACGATATACGTTATACGTTATACGTTACACGTTAAACGATATTCGGTATGCGTTATTCGTTATACGTTATACGTTATACGTTATACGTTATACGTTATACGTTATACGTTATACGTTATACGTTATACGTTATACGTTATACGTTATACGTTATACGTTATACGTTATACGTTATACGTTATACGTTATACGTTATACGTTATACGTTATACGTTATACGTTATACGTTATACGTTATACGTTATACGTTATACGTTATACGTTATACGTTATACGTTATACGTTATACGTTATACGTTATACGTTATACGTTATACGTTATACGTTATACGTTATACGTTATACGTTATACGTTATACGTTATACGTTATACGTTATACGTTATACGTTATACGTTATACGTTATACGTTATACGTTATACGTTATACGTTATACGTTATACGTTATACGTTATACGTTATACGTTATACGTTATACGTTATACGTTATACGTTATACGTTATACGTTATACGTTATACGTTATACGTTATACGTTATACGTTATACGTTATACGTTATACGTTATACGTTATACGTTATACGTTATACGTTATACGTTATACGTTATACGTTATACGTTATACGTTATACGTTATACGTTATACGTTATACGTTATACGTTATACGTTATACGTTATACGTTATACGTTATACGTTATACGTTATACGTTATACGTTATACGTTATACGTTATACGTTATACGTTATACGTTATACGTTATACGTTATACGTTATACGTTATACGTTATACGTTATACGTTATACGTTATACGTTATACGTTATACGTTATACGTTATACGTTATACGTTATACGTTATACGTTATACGTTATACGTTATACGTTATACGTTATACGTTATACGTTATACGTTATACGTTATACGTTATACGTTATACGTTATACGTTATACGTTATACGTTATACGTTATACGTTATACGTTATACGTTATACGTTATACGTTATACGTTATACGTTATACGTTATACGTTATACGTTATACGTTATACGTTATACGTTATACGTTATACGTTATACGTTATACGTTATACGTTATACGTTATACGTTATACGTTATACGTTATACGTTATACGTTATACGTTATACGTTATACGTTATACGTTATACGTTATACGTTATACGTTATACGTTATACGTTATACGTTATACGTTATACGTTATACGTTATACGTTATACGTTATACGTTATACGTTATACGTTATACGTTATACGTTATACGTTATACGTTATACGTTATACGTTATACGTTATACGTTATACGTTATACGTTATACGTTATACGTTATACGTTATACGTTATACGTTATACGTTATACGTTATACGTTATACGTTATACGTTATACGTTATACGTTATACGTTATACGTTATACGTTATACGTTATACGTTATACGTTATACGTTATACGTTATACGTTATACGTTATACGTTATACGTTATACGTTATACGTTATACGTTATACGTTATACGTTATACGTTATACGTTATACGTTACACGTTATACGTTATACGTTATACGTTATACGTTATACGTTATACGTTATACGTTATACGTTACACGTTAAACGATAGTCGGTATGCGTTATTCGTTATGCGTTGTTCGTTATACGATATACGTTATACGTTATACGTTACACGTTAAACGATATTCGGTATGCGTTATTCGTTATACGATATACGTTATACGTTATACGTTATACGTTATACGTTATACGTTATACGTTATACGTTATACGTTATACGTTATACGTTATACGTTATACGTTATACGTTATACGTTATACGTTATACGTTATACGTTATACGTTATACGTTATACGTTATACGTTATACGTTATACGTTATACGTTATACGTTATACGTTACACGTTATACGTTATACGTTATACGTTATACGTTATACGTTATACGTTATACGTTATACGTTATACGTTATACGTTACACGTTAAACGATATTCGGTATGCGTTATTCGTTATGCGTTGTTCGTTATACGATATACGTTATACGTTATACGTTACACGTTAAACGATATTCGGTATGCGTTATTCGTTATACGATATACGTTATACGTTATACGTTATACGTTATACGTTATACGTTATACGTTATACGTTATACGTTATACGTTATTCGTTATACGTTATACGTTATACGTTATACGTTATACGTTATACGTTATTCGTTATACGTTATACGTTATACGTTATACGATATACGTTATACGTTATACGTTATACGTTATACGTTATACGTTATACGTTATACGTTATACGTTATACGTTATACGTTATACGTTATACGTTATACGTTATACGTTATACGTTATACGTTATACGTTATACGTTATACGTTATACGTTATACGTTATACGTTATACGTTATACGTTATACGTTATACGTTATACGTTATACGTTATACGTTATACGTTATACGTTATACGTTATACGTTATACGTTATACGTTATACGTTATACGTTATACGTTATACGTTATACGTTATACGTTATACGTTATACGTTATACGTTATACGTTATACGTTATACGTTATACGTTATACGTTATACGTTATACGTTATACGTTATACGTTATACGTTATACGTTATACGTTATACGTTATACGTTATACGTTATACGTTATACGTTATACGTTATACGTTATACGTTATACGTTATACGTTATACGTTATACGTTATACGTTATACGTTATACGTTATACGTTATACGTTATACGTTATACGTTATACGTTATACGTTATACGTTATACGTTATACGTTATACGTTATACGTTATACGTTATACGTTATACGTTATACGTTATACGTTATACGTTATACGTTATACGTTATACGTTATACGTTATACGTTATACGTTATACGTTATACGTTATACGTTATACGTTATACGTTATACGTTATACGTTATACGTTATACGTTATACGTTATACGTTATACGTTATACGTTATACGTTATACGTTATACGTTATACGTTATACGTTATACGTTATACGTTATACGTTATACGTTATACGTTATACGTTATACGTTATACGTTATACGTTATACGTTATACGTTATACGTTATACGTTATACGTTATACGTTATACGTTATACGTTATACGTTATACGTTATACGTTATACGTTATACGTTATACGTTATACGTTATACGTTATACGTTATACGTTATACGTTATACGTTATACGTTATACGTTATACGTTATACGTTATACGTTATACGTTATACGTTATACGTTATACGTTATACGTTATACGTTATACGTTATACGTTATACGTTATACGTTATACGTTATACGTTATACGTTATACGTTATACGTTATACGTTATACGTTATACGTTATACGTTATACGTTATACGTTATACGTTATACGTTATACGTTATACGTTATACGTTATACGTTATACGTTATACGTTATACGTTATACGTTATACGTTATACGTTATACGTTATACGTTATACGTTATACGTTATACGTTATACGTTATACGTTATACGTTATACGTTATACGTTATACGTTATACGTTATACGTTATACGTTACACGTTATACGTTATACGTTATACGTTACACGTTATACGTTATACGTTATACGTTATACGTTATACGTTATACGTTATATGTTACACGTTAAACGATATTCGGTATGCGTTATTCGTTATGCGTTGTTCGTTATACGATATACGTTATACGTTATACGTTACACGTTAAACGATATTCGGTATGCGTTATTCGTTATACGATATACGTTATACGTTATACGTTATACGTTATACGTTATACGTTATACGTTATACGTTATACGTTATACGTTATACGTTATACGTTATACGTTATACGTTATACGTTATACGTTATACGTTATACGTTATACGTTATACGTTATACGTTATACGTTACACGTTATACGTTATACGTTATACGTTATACGTTATACGTTATACGTTATACGTTATACGTTACACGTTAAACGATATTCGGTATGCGTTATTCGTTATGCGTTGTTCGTTATACGATATACGTTATACGTTATACGTTACACGTTAAACGATATTCGGTATGCGTTATTCGTTATACGATATACGTTATACGTTATACGTTATACGTTATACGTTATACGTTATACGTTATACGTTATACGTTATACGTTATTCGTTATACGTTATACGTTATACGTTATACGTTATACGTTATACGTTATTCGTTATACGTTATACGTTATACGTTATACGATATACGTTATACGTTATACGTTATACGTTATATGTTATACCTTATACGTTATACGTTATACGTTATACGTTATACGTTACACGTTATACGTTATACGTTATACGTTATACGTTATACGTTATACGTTATACGTTATACGTTATACGTTATACGTTATACGTTATACGTTATACGTTATACGTTATACGTTATACGTTATACGTTATACGTTATACGTTATACGTTATACGTTATACGTTATACGTTATACGTTATACGTTATACGTTATACGTTATACGTTATACGTTATACGTTATACGTTATACGTTATACGTTATACGTTATACGTTATACGTTACACGTTATACGTTATACGTTATACGTTATACGTTATACGTTATACGTTATACGTTACACGTTAAACGATATTCGGTATGCGTTATTCGTTATGCGTTGTTCGTTATACGATATGCGTTATACGTTATACGTTACACGTTAAACGATATTCGGTATGCGTTATTCGTTATACGTTATACGTTATACGTTATACGTTATACGTTATACGTTATACGTTATACGTTATACGTTATACGTTATACGTTATACGTTATACGTTATACGTTATACGTTATACGTTATACGTTATACGTTATACGTTATACGTTATACGTTATACGTTATACGTTATACGTTATACGTTATACGTTATACGTTATACGTTATACGTTATACGTTATACGTTATACGTTATACGTTATACGTTATACGTTATACGTTATACGTTATACGTTATACGTTATACGTTATACGTTATACGTTATACGTTATACGTTATACGTTATACGTTATACGTTATACGTTATACGTTATACGTTATACGTTATACGTTATACGTTATACGTTATACGTTATACGTTATACGTTATACGTTATACGTTATACGTTATACGTTATACGTTATACGTTATACGTTATACGTTATACGTTATACGTTATACGTTATACGTTATACGTTATACGTTATACGTTATACGTTATACGTTATACGTTATACGTTATACGTTATACGTTATACGTTATACGTTATACGTTATACGTTATACGTTATACGTTATACGTTATACGTTATACGTTATACGTTATACGTTATACGTTATACGTTATACGTTATACGTTATACGTTATACGTTATACGTTATACGTTATACGTTATACCTTATACGTTATACGTTACACGTTACACGTTACACGTTATACTATATAAATTATACTATATACGTTATACGTTATACGTTATACGTTATACGTTATACGTTATACGTTATACGTTATACGTTATACGTTACACGTTACACGTTACACGTTATACTATATACGTTATACTATATACGTTATACGTTATACGTTATACGTTATACGTTATACGTTATACGTTATACGTTATACGTTATACGTTATACGTTATACGTTATACGTTATACGTTATACGTTATACGTTATACGTTATACGTTATACGTTATACGTTATACGTTATACGTTATACGTTATACGTTATACGTTATACGTTATACGTTATACGTTATACGTTATACGTTATACGTTATACGTTATACGTTATACGTTATACGTTATACGTTATACGTTATACGTTATACGTTATACGTTATACGTTATACGTTATACGTTATACGTTATACGTTATACGTTATACGTTATACGTTATACGTTATTCGTTATACGTTATACGTTATACGTTATACGTTATACGTTATACGTTATACGTTATACGTTATACGTTATACGTTATACGTTACACGTTACACGTTACACGTTATACTATATACGTTATACGTTATACGTTATACGTTATACGTTATACGTTATACGTTATACGTTATACGTTATACGTTATACGTTATACGTTATACGTTATACGTTATACGTTATACGTTATACGTTATACGTTATACGTTATACGTTATACGTTATACGTTATACGTTATACGTTATACGTTATACGTTATACGTTATACGTTATACGTTATACGTTATACGTTATACGTTACACGTTATACGTTATACGTTATACGTTATACGTTATACGTTATACGTTATACGTTATACGTTACACGTTAAACGATATTCGGTATGCGTTATTCGTTATGCGTTGTTCGTTATACGATATACGTTATACGTTATACGTTACACGTTAAACGATATTCGGTATGCGTTATTCGTTATACGTTATACGTTATACGTTATACGTTATACGTTATACGTTATACGTTATACGTTATACGTTATACGTTATACGTTATACGTTATACGTTATACGTTATACGTTATACGTTATACGTTATACGTTATACGTTATACGTTATACGTTATACGTTATACGTTATACGTTATACGTTATACGTTATACGTTATACGTTATACGTTATACGTTATACGTTATACGTTATACGTTATACGTTATACGTTATACGTTATACGTTATACGTAGTATACGTTATACGTTATACGTTATACGTTATACGTTATACGTTATACGTTATACGTTATACGTTATACGTTATACGTTATACGTTATACGTTATACGTTATACGTTATACGTTATACGTTATACGTTTATACGTTATACGTTATACGTTATACGTTACACGTTACACGTTACACGTTATACTATATACGTTATACTATATACGTTATACGTTATACGTTATACGTTATACGTTATACGTTATACGTTATACGTTATACGTTATACGTTATACGTTATACGTTACACGTTACACGTTACACGTTATACTATATACGTTATACTATATACGTTATACGTTATACGTTATACGTTATACGTTATACGTTATACGTTATACGTTATACGTTATACGTTATACGTTATACGTTATACGTTTATACGTTATACGTTATACGTTATACGTTATACGTTATACGTTATACGTTATACGTTATACGTTATACGTTTATACGTTATACGTTATACGTTATACGTTATACGTTTATACGTTATACGTTATACGTTATACGTTACACGTTATACGTTATACGTTACACGTTAAACGATATTCGGTATGCGTTATTCGTTATACGATATACGTTATACGTTATACGTTATACGTTATACGTTATACGTTATACGTTATACGTTATACGTTATACGTTATACGTTATACGTTATACGTTATACGTTATACGTTATACGTTATACGTTATACGTTATACGTTATACGTTATACGTTATACGTTATACGTTATACGTTACACGTTACACGTTACACGTTATACTATATACGTTATACTATATACGTTATACGTTATACGTTATACGTTATACGTTACACGTTACACGTTACACGTTATACTATATACGTTATACTATATACGTTATACGTTATACGTTATACGTTATACGTTATACGTTATACGTTATACGTTATACGTTATACGTTATACGTTATACGTTATACGTTATACGTTATACGTTATACGTTATACGTTATACGTTATACGTTATACGTTATACGTTATACGTTATACGTTATACGTTATACGTTATACGTTATACGTTATACGTTATACGTTATACGTTATACGTTATACGTTATACGTTATACGTTATACGTTATACGTTATACGTTATACGTTATACGTTACACGTTATACGTTATACGTTACACGTTAAACGATATTCGGTATACGTTATACGTTATACGTTATACGTTATACGTTATACGTTATACGTTATACGTTATACGTTATACGTTACACGTTATACGTTATACGTTATACGTTACACGTTATACGTTATACGTTATACGTTACACGTTATACGTTATACGTTATACGTTATACGTTATACGTTATACGTTATACGTTATACGTTATACGTTACACGTTAAACGATATTCGGTATGCGTTATTCGTTATGCGTTGTTCGTTATACGATATACGTTATACGTTATACGTTACACGTTAAACGATATTCGGTATGCGTTATTCGTTATACGATATACGTTATACGTTATACGTTATACGTTATACGTTATACGTTATACGTTATACGTTATACGTTATACGTTATACGTTATACGTTATACGTTATACGTTATACGTTATACGTTTATACGTTATACGTTATACGTTATACGTTATACGTTATACGTTATACGTTATACGTTATACGTTACACGTTATACGTTATACGTTATACGTTATACGTTATACGTTATACGTTATACGTTATACGTTACACGTTAAACGATATTCGGTATGCGTTATTCGTTATGCGTTGTTCGTTATACGATATACGTTATACGTTATACGTTACACGTTAAACGATATTCGGTATGCGTTATTCGTTATACGATATACGTTATACGTTATACGTTATACGTTATACGTTATACGTTATACGTTATACGTTATACGTTATACGTTATACGTTATACGTTATACGTTATACGTTTATACGTTATACGTTATACGTTATACGTTATACGTTATACGTTATACGTTATACGTTATACGTTATACGTTATACGTTATACGTTATACGTTATACGTTATACGTTATACGTTATACGTTATACGTTATACGTTATACGTTATACGTTATACGTTATACGTTATACGTTATACGTTATACGTTATACGTTATACGTTATACGTTATACGTTATACGTTATACGTTATACGTTATACGTTATACGTTATACGTTATACGTTATACGTTATACGTTATACGTTATACGTTATACGTTATACGTTATACGTTATACGTTATACGTTATACGTTATACGTTATACGTTATACGTTATACGTTATACGTTATACGTTATACGTTATACGTTATACGTTATACGTTATACGTTATACGTTATACGTTATACGTTATTACGTTATACGTTATACGTTATACGTTATACGTTATACGTTATACGTTATACGTTATACGTTATACGTTATACGTTATACGTTATACGTTATACGTTATACGTTATACGTTATACGTTATACGTTATACGTTATACGTTACACGTTATACGTTATACGTTACACGTTAAACGATATTCGGTATGCGTTATTCGTTATACGATATACGTTATACGTTATACGTTATACGTTATACGTTATACGTTATACGTTATACGTTATACGTTATACGTTATACGTTATACGTTATACGTTATACGTTATACGTTATACGTTATACGTTATACGTTATACGTATACGTTATACGTTATACGTTATACGTTATACGTTATACGTTATACGTTATACGTTATACGTTATACGTTATACGTTATACGTTATACGTTATACGTTATACGTTATACGTTATACGTTATACGTTATACGTTATACGTTATACGTTATACGTTATACGTTATACGTTATACGTTATACGTTATACGTTATACGTTATACGTTTATACGTTATACGTTATACGTTATACGTTATACGTTATACGTTATACGTTATACGTTATACGTTATACGTTATACGTTATACGTTATACGTTATACGTTATACGTTATACGTTATACGTTATACGTTATACGTTATACGTTATACGTTATACGTTATACGTTATACGTTATACGTTATACGTTATACGTTATACGTTATACGTTATACGTTATACGTTATCTGTTATACGTTATACGTTATACGTTATACGTTATACGTTATACGTTATACGTTATACGTTATACGTTATACGTTATACGTTATACGTTATACGTTATACGTTATACGTTATACGTTATACGTTATACGTTATACGTTATACGTTATACGTTATACGTTATACGTTATACGTTATACGTTATACGTTATACGTTATACGTTATACGTTATACGTTATACGTTATACGTTATACGTTATACGTTATACGTTATACGTTATACGTTATACGTTATACGTTATACGTTATACGTTATACGTTATACGTTATACGTTATACGTTATACGTTATACGTTATACGTTATACGTTATACGTTATACGTTATACGTTATACGTTATACGTTATACGTTATACGTTATACGTTATACGTTATACGTTATACGTTATACGTTATACGTTATACGTTATACGTTATACGTTATACGTTATACGTTATACGTTATACGTTATACGTTATACGTTATACGTTATACGTTATACGTTATACGTTATACGTTATACGTTATACGTTATACGTTATACGTTATACGTTATACGTTATACGTTATACGTTATACGTTATACGTTATACGTTATACGTTATACTGTTATACGTTATACGTTATACGTTATACGTTATACGTTATACGTTATACGTTATACGTTATACGTTATACGTTATACGTTATACGTTATACGTTATACGTTATACGTTATACGTTATACGTTATACGTTATACGTTATACGTTATACGTTATACGTTATACGTTATACGTTATACGTTATACGTTATACGTTATACGTTATACGTTATACGTTATACGTTATACGTTATACGTTATACGTTATACGTTATACGTTATACGTTATACGTTATACGTTATACGTTATACGTTATACGTTATACGTTACACGTTATACGTTATACGTTATACGTTACACGTTATACGTTATACGTTATACGTTACACGTTATACGTTATACGTTATACGTTACACGTTATACGTTATACGTTATACGTTATACGTTATACGTTATACGTTATACGTTATACGTTACACGTTAAACGATAGTCGGTATGCGTTATTCGTTATGCGTTGTTCGTTATACGATATACGTTATACGTTATACGTTACACGTTAAACGATATTCGGTATGCGTTATTCGTTATACGATATACGTTATACGTTATACGTTATACGTTATACGTTATACGTTATACGTTATACGTTATACGTTATACGTTATACGTTATACGTTATACGTTATACGTTATACGTTATACGTTATACGTTATACGTTATACGTTATACGTTATACGTTATACGTTATACGTTATACGTTATACGTTATACGTTACACGTTATACGTTATACGTTATACGTTATACGTTATACGTTATACGTTATACGTTATACGTTATACGTTATACGTTACACGTTAAACGATATTCGGTATGCGTTATTCGTTATGCGTTGTTCGTTATACGATATACGTTATACGTTATACGTTACACGTTAAACGATATTCGGTATGCGTTATTCGTTATACGATATACGTTATACGTTATACGTTATACGTTATACGTTATACGTTATACGTTATACGTTATACGTTATACGTTATTCGTTATACGTTATACGTTATACGTTATACGTTATACGTTATACGTTATTCGTTATACGTTATACGTTATACGTTATACGATATACGTTATACGTTATACGTTATACGTTATACGTTATACGTTATACGTTATACGTTATACGTTATACGTTATACGTTATACGTTATACGTTATACGTTATACGTTATACGTTATACGTTATACGTTATACGTTATACGTTATACGTTATACGTTATACGTTATACGTTATACGTTATACGTTATACGTTATACGTTATACGTTATACGTTATACGTTATACGTTATACGTTATACGTTATACGTTATACGTTATACGTTATACGTTATACGTTATACGTTATACGTTATACGTTATACGTTATACGTTATACGTTATACGTTATACGTTATACGTTATACGTTATACGTTATACGTTATACGTTATACGTTATACGTTATACGTTATACGTTATACGTTATACGTTATACGTTATACGTTATACGTTATACGTTATACGTTATACGTTATACGTTATACGTTATACGTTATACGTTATACGTTATACGTTATACGTTATACGTTATACGTTATACGTTATA
>CAXAAD010000127.1:46229-72203 GCA_963966675.1 Lasioglossum calceatum | reverse complement strand
CGTATAACGTATAACGTATAACGGATAACGAATAACGCATAACGAATATCGTTTAAGGTGTAACATATAACGTATAAGGTGTAACGTATAACGCATAACGTATAACGAATAACGTATAACGTATAAGGTGTAACGTATAACGTATAACGTATAACGTATAACATATAAGGTGTAACGTATAACGTATAACGTATAACGTATAACGTATAACGTATAACGTATAACGTATAACGTATAACGTATAACGTATAACGTATAACGTATAACGTATAACGTATAACGTATAACGTATAACGTATAACGTATAACGTATAACGTATAACGTATAACGTATAACGTATAACGTATAACGTATAACGTATAACGTATAACGTATAACGTATAACGTATAACGTATAACGTATAACGTATAACGTATAACGTATAACGTATAACGTATAACGTATAACGTATAACGTATAACGTATAACGTATAACGTATAACGTATAACGTATAACGTATAACGTATAACGTATAACGTATAACGTATAACGTATAACGTATAACGTATAACGTATAACGTATAACGTATAACGTATAACGTATAACGTATAACGTATAACGTATAACGTATAACGTATAACGTATAACGTATAACGTATAACGTATAACGGATAACGAATAACGCATAACGAATATCGTTTAAGGTGTAACATATAACGTATAAGGTGTAACGTATAACGCATAACGTATAACGAATAACGTATAACGTATAAGGTGTAACGTATAACGTATAACGTATAACGTATAACATATAAGGTGTAACGTATAACGTATAACGTATAACGTATAACGTATAACGTATAACGTATAACGTATAACGTATAACGTATAATGTATAACGTATAACGTATAACGTATAACGTATAACGTATAACGTATAGCGTATAGCGTATAACGTATAACGTATAACGTATAACGTATAACGTATAACGTATAACGTATAACGTATAACGTATAGCGTATAACGTATACCGTATAACGTATAACTTATAACGTCTAACGTATAACGTATTACGTATAACGTATATCGTATAACGTATAACGTATAACGTATAACGTATAACGTATAACGTATAACGTATAACGTATAACGTATAACGTATAACGTATAACGTATAACGTATAACGTATAACGTATAACGGATAACGAATAACGCATAACGAATATAGTTTAAGGTGTAACATATAACGTATAAGGTGTAACGTATAACGCATAACGTATAACGAATAACGTATAACGTATAAGGTGTAACGTATAACGTATAACGTATAACGTATAACATATAAGGTGTAACGTATAACGTATAACGTATAACGAATAACGTATAACGTATAACGTATAACGTATAACGTATAACGTATAACGTATAACGTATAACGTATAACGTATAACGTATAACGTATAACGTATAACGTATAACGTATAACGTATAACGTATAACGTATAACGTATAACGTATAACGTATAACGTATAACGTATAACGTATAACGTATAACGTATAACGTATAACGTATAACGGATAACGTATAACGTATAACGTATAACGTATAACGTATAACGTATAACGTATAACGTATAACATATAACGTATAACGTATAACGTATAACGTATAACGTATAACGTATAACGTATAACGTATAACGTATAACGTATAACGTATAACGTATAACGTATAACGTATAACGTATAACGTATAACGTATAACGTATAACGTATAACGGATAACGAATAACGCATAACGAATATCGTTTAAGGTGTAACATATAACGTATAAGGTGTAACGTATAACGCATAACGTATAACGCATAACGTATAACGAATAACGTATAACGTATAAGGTGTAACGTATAACGTATAACGTATAACGTATAACATATAAGGTGTAACGTATAACGTATAACGTATAACGTATAACGTATAACGTATAACGTATAACGTATAACGTATAACGTATAACGTATAACGTATAACGTATAACGTATAACGTATAACGTATAACGTATAACGTATAACGTATAACGTATAACGTATAACGTATAACGTATAACGTATAACGTATAACGTATAACGTATAACGTATAACGTATAACGTATAACGTATAACGTATAACGTATAACGTATAACGTATAACGTATAACGTATAACGTATAACGTATAACGTATAACGTATAACGTATAACGTATAACGTATAACGTATAACGTATAACGGATAACGAATAACGCATAACGAATATCGTTTAAGGTGTAACATATAACGTATAAGGTGTAACGTATAACGCATAACGTATAACGAATAACGTATAACGTATAAGGTGTAACGTATAACGTATAACGTATAACGTATAACATATAAGGTGTAACGTATAACGTATAACGTATAACGTATAACGTATAACGTATAACGTATAACGTATAACGTATAACGTATAACGTATAACGTATAACGTATAACGTATAACGTATAACGGATAACGTATAACGTATAACGTATAACGTATAACGTATAACGTATAACGTATAACGTATAACATATAACGTATAACGTATAACGTATAACGTATAACGTATAACGTATAACGTATAACGTATAACGTATAACGTATAACGTATAACGTATAACGTATAACGTATAACGTATAACGTATAACGTATAACGTATAACGTATAACGGATAACGAATAACGCATAACGAATATCGTTTAAGGTGTAACATATAACGTATAAGGTGTAACGTATAACGCATAACGTATAACGCATAACGTATAACGAATAACGTATAACGTATAAGGTGTAACGTATAACGTATAACGTATAACGTATAACATATAAGGTGTAACGTATAACGTATAACGTATAACGTATAACGTATAACGTATAACGTATAACGTATAACGTATAACGTATAACGTATAACGTATAACGTATAACGTATAACGTATAACGTATAACGTATAACGTATAACGTATAACGTATAACGTATAACGTATAACGTATAACGTATAACGTATAACGTATAACGTATAACGTATAACGTATAACGTATAACGTATAACGTATAACGTATAACGTATAACGTATAACGTATAACGTATAACGTATAACGTATAACGTATAACGTATAACGTATAACGTATAACGTATAACGTATAACGTATAACGTATAACGTATAACGTATAACGTATAACGTATAACGTATAACGTATAACGTATAACGTATAACGTATAACGTATAACGTATAACGTATAACGTATAACGTATAACGTATAACGTATAACGTATAACGTATAACGGATAACGAATAACGCATAACGAATATCGTTTAAGGTGTAACATATAACGTATAAGGTGTAACGTATAACGCATAACGTATAACGAATAACGTATAACGTATAAGGTGTAACGTATAACGTATAACGTATAACGTATAACATATAAGGTGTAACGTATAACGTATAACGTATAACGTATAACGTATAACGTATAACGTATAACGTATAACGTATAACGTATAATGTATAACGTATAACGTATAACGTATAACGTATAACGTATAACGTATAGCGTATAGCGTATAACGTATAACGTATAACGTATAACGTATAACGTATAACGTATAACGTATAACGTATAACGTATAGCGTATAACGTATACCGTATAACGTATAACTTATAACGTCTAACGTATAACGTATTACGTATAACGTATATCGTATAACGTATAACGTATAACGTATAACGTATAACGTATAACGTATAACGTATAACGTATAACGTATAACGTATAACGTATAACGTATAACGTATAACGTATAACGTATAACGGATAACGAATAACGCATAACGAATATAGTTTAAGGTGTAACATATAACGTATAAGGTGTAACGTATAACGCATAACGTATAACGAATAACGTATAACGTATAAGGTGTAACGTATAACGTATAACGTATAACGTATAACATATAAGGTGTAACGTATAACGTATAACGTATAACGAATAACGTATAACGTATAACGTATAACGTATAACGTATAACGTATAACGTATAACGTATAACGTATAACGTATAACGTATAACGTATAACGTATAACGTATAACGTATAACGTATAACGTATAACGTATAACGTATAACGTATAACGTATAACGTATAACGTATAACGTATAACGTATAACGTATAACGTATAACGTATAACGGATAACGTATAACGTATAACGTATAACGTATAACGTATAACGTATAACGTATAACGTATAACATATAACGTATAACGTATAACGTATAACGTATAACGTATAACGTATAACGTATAACGTATAACGTATAACGTATAACGTATAACGTATAACGTATAACGTATAACGTATAACGTATAACGTATAACGTATAACGTATAACGGATAACGAATAACGCATAACGAATATCGTTTAAGGTGTAACATATAACGTATAAGGTGTAACGTATAACGCATAACGTATAACGCATAACGTATAACGAATAACGTATAACGTATAAGGTGTAACGTATAACGTATAACGTATAACGTATAACATATAAGGTGTAACGTATAACGTATAACGTATAACGTATAACGTATAACGTATAACGTATAACGTATAACGTATAACGTATAACGTATAACGTATAACGTATAACGTATAACGTATAACGTATAACGTATAACGTATAACGTATAACGTATAACGTATAACGTATAACGTATAACGTATAACGTATAACGTATAACGTATAACGTATAACGTATAACGTATAACGTATAACGTATAACGTATAACGTATAACGTATAACGTATAACGTATAACGTATAACGTATAACGTATAACGTATAACGTATAACGTATAACGTATAACGTATAACGTATAACGTATAACGTATAACGTATAACGTATAACGTATAACGTATAACGTATAACGTATAACGTATAACGTATAACGTATAACGTATAACGTATAACGTATAACGTATAACGTATAACGTATAACGTATAACGTATAACGCATAACGAATATCGTTTAAGGTGTAACATATAACGTATAAGGTGTAACGTATAACGCATAACGTATAACGAATAACGTATAACGTATAAGGTGTAACGTATAACGTATAACGTATAACGTATAACATATAAGGTGTAACGTATAACGTATAACGTATAACGTATAACGTATAACGTATAACGTATAACGTATAACGTATAACGTATAACGTATAACGTATAACGTATAACGTATAACGTATAACGTATAACGTATAACGTATAACGTATAACGTATAACGTATAACGTATAACGTATAACGTATAACGTATAACGTATAACGTATAACGTATAACGTATAACGTATAACGTATAACGTATAACGTATAACGTATAACGTATAACGTATAACGTATAACGTATAACGTATAACGTATAACGTATAACGTATAACGTATAACGTATAACGTATAACGTATAACGTATAACGTATAACGTATAACGTATAACGTATAACGTATAACGTATAACGTATAACGTATAACGTATAACGTATAACGTATAACGTATAACGTATAACGTATAACGTATAACGTATAACGTATAACGTATAACGTATAACGTATAACGTATAACGTATAACGTATAACGTATAACGTATAACGTATAACGTATAACGTATAACGTATAACGTATAACGTATAACGTATAACGTATAACGTATAACGTATAACGTATAACGTATAACGTATAACGTATAACGTATAACGTATAACGTATAACGTATAACGTATAACGTATAACGTATAACGTATAACGTATAACGTATAACGTGTAACGTGTAACGTGTAACGTATAACGTATAACGTGTAACGTGTAACGTATAACGTATAACGTATAACGTATAACGTATAGCGTATAACGTATAGCGTATAACGTATAAGGTGTAATGTATAACGCATAACGTATAACGAATAACGTATAACGTACAATGTGTAACGTATAACGTATAACGTATAACGAATAACGTATAACGTACAAGGTGTAACGTATAACGTATAACGTATAACGTATAACGTATAACGTATAACGTATAACGTATAACATATAACGTATAACGTATAGCGTATAACGTATAACGTATAACGAATAACGTATAACGTATAAGGTGTAACGTATAACGTATAACGTATAACGTATAACATATAAGGTGTAACGGATAACGTATAACGTATAACGTATAGCGTCTAACGTATAAGGTGTAACGTATAACGCATAACGTATAACGAATAACGTATAACGTATAAGGTGTAACGTATAACGTATAACGTATAACGTATAACGTATAACGTATAGCGTATAACGTATACCGTATAACGTATAACTTATAACGTCTAACGTATAACGTATTACGTATAACGTATATCGTATAACGTATAACGTATAACGTATAACGTATAACGTATAACGTATAACGTATAACGTATAACGTATAACGTATAACGTATAACGTATAACGTATAACGTATAACGTATAACGTATAACGTATAACGTATAACGTATAACGTATAACGTATAACGTGTAACGTATAACGTGTAACGTATAACGTGTAACGTATAACGTATAACGTATAACGTATAACGTATAGCGTATAACGTATAGCGTATAACGTATAAGGTGTAATGTATAACGCATAACGTATAACGAATAACGTATAACGTACAATGTGTAACGTATAACGTATAACGTATAACGAATAACGTATAACGTACAAGGTGTAACGTATAACGTATAACGTATAACGTATAACGTATAACGTATAACGTATAACGTATAACATATAACGTATAACGTATAGCGTATAACGTATAACGTATAACGAATAACGTATAACGTATAAGGTGTAACGTATAGCGTATAACGTATAGCGTATAACGTATAAGGTGTAATGTATAACGCATAACGTATAACGAATAACGTATAACGTACAATGTGTAACGTATAACGTATAACGTATAACGAATAACGTATAACGTACAAGGTGTAACGTATAACGTATAACGTATAACGTATAACGTATAACGTATAACGTATAACGTATAACGTATAACATATAACGTATAACGTATAGCGTATAACGTATAACGTATAACGAATAACGTATAACGTATAAGGTGTAACGTATAACGTATAACGTATAACGTATAACGTATAACGTATAACGTATAACGTATAACGTATAACGTGTAACGTATAACGTATAACGTATAACGTATAACGTATAGCGTATAACGTATAGCGTATAACGTATAAGGTGTAATGTATAACGCATAACGTATAACGAATAACGTATAACGTACAAGGTGTAACGTATAACGTATAACGTATAACGAATAACGTATAACGTACAAGGTGTAACGTATAACGTATAACGTATAACGTATAACGTATAACGTATAACGTATAACGTATAACGTATAACGTATAACGTATAACGTATAACGTATAACGTATAACGTATAACGTATAGCGTATAACGTATAACGTATAACGTATAATGTATAGCGTATAACGTATAAGGTGTAACGTATAACGCATAACGTATAACGAATAACGTATAACGTATAACGTATAACGTATAACGTATAACGTATAACGTATAACGTATAACGTATAACGTATAACGTATAACGTATAACGTATAACGTATAGCGTATAACGTATAACGTATAACGTATAACGGATAACGAATAACGCATAACGAATATCGTTTAAGGTGTAACATATAACGTATAAGGTGTAACGTATAACGCATAACGTATAACGAATAACGTATAACGTATAAGGTGTAACGTATAACGTATAACGTATAACGTATACCATATAAGGTGTAACGTATAACGTATAACGTATAACGTATAACGTATAACGTATAACGTATAACGTATAACGTATAACGTATAACGTATAACGTATAACGTATAACGTATAACGTATAACGTATAACGTATAACGTATAACGTATAACGTATAACGTATAACGTATAACGTATAACGTATAACGTATAACGTATAACGTATAACGTATAACGTATAACGTATAACGTATAACGTATAACGTATAACGTATAACGTATAACGTATAACGTATAACGTATAACGTATAACGTATAACGTATAACGTATAACGTATAACGTATAACGTATAACGTATAACGTATAACGTATAACGTATAACGTATAACGTATAACGTATAACGTATAACGTATAACGTATAACGTATAACGTATAACGTATAACGTATAACGTATAACGTATAACGTATAACGTATAACGTATAACGTATAACGTATAACGTATAACGTATAACGTATAACGTATAACGTATAACGTATAACGTATAACGTATAACGTATAACGTATAACGTATAACGTATAACGTATAACGTATAACGTATAACGTATAACGTATAACGTATAACGTATAACGTATAACGTATAACGTATAACGTATAACGTATAACGTATAACGTATAACGTATAACGTATAACGTATAACGTATAACGTATAACGTATAACGTATAACGTATAACGTATAACGTATAACGTATAACGTATAACGTATAACGTATAACGTATAACGTATAACGTATAACGTATAACGTATAACGTATAACGTATAACGTATAACGTATAACGTATAACGTATAACGTATAACGTATAACGTATAACGTGTAACGTGTAACGTATAACGTGTAACGTGTAACGTGTAACGTGTAACGTATAACGTATAACGTATAACGTATAACGTATAACGTATAACGTATAACGTATAACGTATAACGTATAACGTATAACGTATAACGTATAACGTATAACGTATAACGTATAACGTATAACGTATAACGTATAACGTATAACGTATAACGTATAACGTATAACGTATAACGTATAACGTATAACGTATAACGTATAACGTATAACGTATAACGTATAACGTATAACGTATAACGTATAACGTATAACGTATAACGTATAACGTATAACGTATAACGTATAACGTATAACGTATAACGTATAACGTATAACGTATAACGTATAACGTATAACGTATAACGTATAACGTATAACGTATAACGTATAACGTATAACGTATAACGTATAACGTATAACGTATAACGTATAACGTATAACGTATAACGTATAACGTATAACGTATAACGGATAACGAATAACGCATAACGAATATTGTTTAAGGTGTAACATATAACGTATAAGGTGTAACGTATAACGCATAACGTATAACGCATAACGTATAACGAATAACGTATAACGTATAAGGTGTAACGTATAACGTATAACGTATAACGTATAACATATAAGGTGTAACGTATAACGTATAACGTATAACGTATAACGTATAACGTATAACGTATAACGTATAACGTATAACGTATAACGTATAACGTATAACGTATAACGTATAACGTATAACGTATAACGTATAACGTATAACGTATAACGTATAACGTATAACGTATAACGTATAACGTATAACGTGCAGAGCGATTCGAGTTACCACTGAGAGCAGATCGAGACAGTCGGGCGCGAAATTAATTAAAAGTTGAAGTGAATTCAGAGATACTTTGATGATTTTCGCGACGGGTGATCAAGAGAATACCATAACAGGGAAACCGGATAGAAGTGGGAGAGAAAAACAAAAAACGAGATCCCCCCAGGAGGGAGGAGGACCGTCCTAGAGTAAAGTACCGACCTCTGAGTCCAATTATTCAGTAGGATAGGGATATCAGGAAAGGGAAATCACAAGAGAGGTGCTTTGAGTGAAATAAGGGGTCTGTGTTGGGGTTTTTTGGGAATAAATCCTTTAATTGCCTAACAAACTACCTATTTTTATCGCGGATTTAGAAAGAGGACGACGTACCCGATAGTTTGATACCTCATACAAAGGTTTTCGCAGAAAAAATTTAAGAACAAAAAATTGTTAAACAATTATAGTTGCCAAATTAAACTTTAAAGTTAGTGAACGGATAGCTGTGCCCTGATAACCTTTGTATCTCACAGCTTTAAAAAATTTCGTTATTTTTGCCGTACGACGCACCGTTTTGGAGCTAGGCAACATTTTAGTTTTCTAATTGTTAAACAAAAAATTTTTTTTATAACAATTGACCCCCAGTTTTTCTGACGGGGCTGGACAGCTGGAGTACTCAGCTATCCAGGGACTCCCTGCAAGGGGGGTATCCGAAAAAAATCAATTGTTTATTTAACTTGGTAAAACAAAAATCGGATTTTTAATAATTATTGGGGGGCATTAGGTCGGGAGTATATGATAACCTTTCTTCCTAATGCTTTTTAAAATTTCATCAGAATTTCGATAGGACCAACGGTTCTCGAGTTATAGCGGTTTTTAGATTTTCAAAAAAAAATTTTAATTAATTTATCGATAAAATCCGGCATAGGAGGCCGAGATTAAGGCCGGGTAGGCGAGCCGCCATTTTGTCGGCACATTATAAGTAGTGGATTGGCTGAAATAGCCGTATTTAGGGTCGTGATAGGAATTGAGGTGCCAACCATTTTGTCGGCCACGCAGACGTGTCCAAGTGGCTGGGACTTTGACCACTCAGATAAGAGGATACCATAGGCGGTGCCGGAGTGAGAGAGAATCTCACGATATAGAGAGAGAAAGCCTCTATTCGGCACCCTTAAGGCTACGGTGTACGGCATAGGCGCGAAAGAGAGATCCGAGGAATTATATCGTCCTCTCCCTCGCTCCTTTGGCGAGCCAAGTCAAAGTAGGAACCTCACTTACCGGCTTCGTGCGATGCGGGATTGTTTTCAAGTCTTTTTTGACAAATTAGAGCAGACGGAGACTAAATAAGTACGGAGAGCCCTAGAGCAACACCCCCCGAAAGGGGCTACAACAGTAGTTATCACCCCGGGGGCCCTAGGGAGCAACAATAGGGATTTCTAAATAGGAAAGATAAGTCAGGTAACATACTTACCGACATAAAAAATTTTAATAGAAAATTGTAAATCCGAAGCGTAGATTATTCAGGAGATCCTGGAGAGAGAGTGCCTATATTAAAGTAGAATAGTAAAAGCGTATTAGGTTATAAATAAGTATAAGAATAGAATAGTTTTTTTTAGATATAAGTTTATTGCGAAGTTAACTACAATGTAAATAGGTAAAAGCGTTAGAATTAATATATCACATAGTATTAGAATTAATAAATAAAAAATTTAATACAGGATTAGGTTATAGTCAATAAATATGAGAAATGTGATTCAAGGAGATCAGTTGATAACTCAACTTCTAGATTATTATAATAATAAAGGGAAAATGTTAGTCGATGATAACGTATAACGTATAACGTATAACGTATAACGTATAACGTATAACGTATAACGTATAACGTATAACGTATAACGTATAACGTATAACGTATAACGTATAACGTATAACGTATAACGTATAACGTATAACGTATAACGTATAACGTATAACGTATAACGTATAACGTATAACGTATAACGTATAACGTATAACGTATAACGTATAACGTATAACGTATAACGTATAACGCATAACGAATATCGTTTAAGGTGTAACATATAACGTATAAGGTGTAACGTATAACGCATAACGTATAACGAATAACGTATAACGTATAAGGTGTAACGTATAACGTATAACGTATAACGTATAACATATAAGGTGTAACGTATAACGTATAACGTATAACGTATAACGTATAACGTATAACGTATAACGTATAACGTATAACGTATAACGTATAACGTATAACGTATAACGTATAACGTATAACGTATAACGTATAACGTATAACGTATAACGTATAACGTATAACGTATAACGTATAACGTATAACGTATAACGTATAACGTATAACGTATAACGTATAACGTATAACGTATAACGTATAACGTATAACGTATAACGTATAACGTATAACGTATAACGTATAACGTATAACGTATAACGTATAACGTATAACGTATAACGTATAACGTATAACGTATAACGTATAACGTATAACGTATAACGTATAACGTATAACGTATAACGTATAACGTATAACGTATAACGTATAACGTATAACGTATAACGTATAACGTATAACGTATAACGTATAACGTATAACGTATAACGTATAACGTATAACGTATAACGTATAACGTATAACGTATAACATATAACGTATAACGTATAGCGTATAACGTATAACGTATAACGAATAACGTATAACGTATAAGGTGTAACGTATAACGTATAACGTATAACGTATAACATATAAGGTGTAACGGATAACGTATAACGTATAACGTATAGCGTCTAACGTATAAGGTGTAACGTATAACGCATAACGTATAACGAATAACGTATAACGTATAAGGTGTAACGTATAACGTATAACGTATAACGTATAACTTATAACTTATAACGTATAACGTATAACGTATAACGTATAACGTATAACGTATAACGTATAACGTATAACGTATAACGTATAACGTATAACGTATAACGTATAACGTATAACGTATAACGTATAACGTATAACGTATAACGTATAACGTATAACGTATAACGTGTAACGTATAACGTATAACGTATAACGTATAACGTATAGCGTATAACGTATAGCGTATAACGTATAAGGTGTAATGTATAACGCATAACGTATAACGAATAACGTATAACGTACAAGGTGTAACGTATAACGTATAACGTATAACGAATAACGTATAACGTACAAGGTGTAACGTATAACGTATAACGTATAACGTATAACGTATAACGTATAACGTATAACGTATAGCGTATAACGTATAACGTATAACGTATAACGTATAGCGTATAACGTATAAGGTGTAACGTATAACGCATAACGTATAACGAATAACGTATAACGTATAAGGTGTAACGTATAACGTATAACGTATAACGTATAACATATAAGGTGTAACGGATAACGTATAACGTATAACGTATAACGTATAATGTATAACGTATAACGTATAACGTATAACGTATAACGTATAACGTATAGCGTATAGCGTATAACGTATAACGTATAACGTATAACGTATAACGTATAACGTATAACGTATAACGTATAGCGTATAACGTATACCGTATAACGTATAACTTATAACGTCTAACGTATAACGTATTACGTATAACGTATATCGTATAACGTATAACGTATAACGGATAACGAATAACGCATAACGAATATAGTTTAAGGTGTAACATATAACGTATAAGGTGTAACGTATAACGCATAACGTATAACGAATAACGTATAACGTATAAGGTGTAACGTATAACGTATAACGTATAACGTATAACATATAAGGTGTAATGTATAACGTATAACGTATAACGAATAACGTATAACGTATAACGTATAACGTATAACGTATAACGTATAACGTATAACGTATAACGTATAACGTATAACGTATAACGTATAACGTATAACGTATAACGTATAACGTATAACGGATAACGTATAACGTATAACGTATAACGTATAACGTATAACGTATAACGTATAACGTATAACGTATAACGTATAACGTATAACGTATAACGTATAACGTATAACGTATAACGTATAACGTATAACGTATAACGTATAACGTATAACGTATAACGTATAACGTATAACGTATAACGTATAACGTATAACGTATAACGTATAACGTATAACGTATAACGTATAACGTATAACGTATAACGTATAACGTATAACGTATAACGTATAACGTATAACGTATAACGTATAACGTATAACGTATAACGTATAACGTATAACGTATAACGTATAACGTATAACGTATAACGTATAACGTATAACGTATAACGTATAACGTATAACGTATAACGTATAACGTATAACGTATAACGTATAACGTATAACGTATAACGTATAACGTATAACGTATAACGTATAACGTATAACGTATAACGTATAACGTATAACGTATAACGTATAACGTATAACGTATAACGTATAACGTATAACGTATAACGTATAACGTATAACGTATAACGTATAACGTATAACGTATAACGTATAACGTATAACGTATAACGTATAACGTATAACGTATAACGTATAACGTATAACGTATAACGTATAACGTATAACGTATAACGTATAACGTATAACGTATAACGTATAACGTATAACGTATAACGTATAACGTATAACGTATAACGTATAACGTATAACGTATAACGTATAACGTATAACGTATAACGTATAACGTATAACGTATAACGTATAACGTATAACGTATAACGTATAACGTATAACGTATAACGTATAACGTATAACGTATAACGTATAACGTATAACGTATAACGTATAACGTATAACGTATAACGTATAACGTATAACGTATAACGTATAACGTATAACGTATAACGTATAACGTATAACGTATAACGTATAACGTATAACGTATAACGTATAACGTATAACGTATAACGTATAACGTATAACGTATAACGTATAACGTATAACGTATAACGTATAACGTATAACGTATAACGTATAACGTATAACGTATAACGTATAACGTATAACGTATAACGTATAACGTATAACGTATAACGTATAACGTATAACGTATAACGTATAACGTATAACGTATAACGTATAACGTATAACGTATAACGTATAACGTATAACGTATAACGTATAACGTATAACGTATAACGTATAACGTATAACGTATAACGTATAACGTATAACGTATAACGTATAACGTATAACGTATAACGTATAACGTATAACGTATAACGTATAACGTATAACGTATAACGTATAACGTATAACGTATAACGTATAACGTATAACGTATAACGTATAACGTATAACGTATAACGTATAACGTATAACGTATAACGTGTAACGTATAACGTATAACGTATAACGTATAACGTATAGCGTATAACGTATAGCGTATAACGTATAAGGTGTAATGTATAACGCATAACGTATAACGAATAACGTATAACGTACAAGGTGTAACGTATAACGTATAACGTATAACGAATAACGTATAACGTACAAGGTGTAACGTATAACGTATAACGTATAACGTATAACGTATAACGTATAACGTATAACGTATAACGTATAACGTATAACGTATAGCGTATAACGTATAACGTATAACGTATAACGTATAGCGTCTAACGTATAAGGTGTAACGTATAACGCATAACGTATAACGAATAACGTATAACGTATAAGGTGTAACGTATAACGTATAACGTATAACGTATAACATATAAGGTGTAACGGATAACGTATAACGTATAACGTATAACGTATAATGTATAACGTATAACGTATAACGTATAACGTATAACGTATAACGTATAGCGTATAGCGTATAACGTATAACGTATAACGTATAACGTATAACGTATAACGTATAACGTATAACGTATAGCGTATAACGTATACCGTATATCGTATAACTTATAACGTCTAACGTATAACGTATTACGTATAACGTATATCGTATAACGTATAACGTATAACGTATAACGTATAACGTATAACGTATAACGTATAACGTATAACGTATAACGTATAACGTATAACGTATAACGTATAACGTATAACGTATAACGTATAACGTATAACGTATAACGTATAACGTATAACGTATAACGTATAACGTATAACGTATAACGTATAACGTGTGACGTATAACGTGTAACGTATAACGTGTAACGTATAACGTATAACGTATAACGTATAACGTATAGCGTATAACGTATAGCGTATAACGTATAAGGTGTAATGTATAACGCATAACGTATAACGAATAACGTATGACGTACAATGTGTAACGTATAACGTATAACGTATAACGAATAACGTATAACGTACAAGGTGTAACGTATAACGTATAACGTATAACGTATAACGTATAACGTATAACGTATAACGTATAACATATAACGTATAACGTATAGCGTATAACGTATAACGTATAACGAATAACGTATAACGTATAAGGTGTAACGTATAGCGTATAACGTATAGCGTATAACGTATAAGGTGTAATGTATAACGCATAACGTATAACGAATAACGTATAACGTACAATGTGTAACGTATAACGTATAACGTATAACGAATAACGTATAACGTACAAGGTGTAACGTATAACGTATAACGTATAACGTATAACGTATAACGAATAACGTATAACGTACAAGGTGTAACGTATAACGTATAACGTATAACGTATAACGTATAACGTATAACGTATAACGTATAACGTATAACATATAACGTATAACGTATAGCGTATAACGTATAACGTATAACGTATAACGTATAACGTATAACGTATAACGTATAACGTATAACGTATAACGTATAACGTATAACGTATAACGTATAACGTATAACGTATAACGTATAACGTATAACGTATAACGTATAACGTCTAACGTATAACGTATAACGTATAACGTATAACGTATAACGTATAACGTATAACGTATAACGTGTAACGTATAACGTATAACGTATAACGTATAACGTATAGCGTATAACGTATAGCGTATAACGTATAAGGTGTAATGTATAACGCATAACGTATAACGAATAACGTATAACGTACAAGGTGTAACGTATAACGTATAACGTATAACGAATAACGTATAACGTACAAGGTGTAACGTATAACGTATAACGTATAACGTATAACGTATAACGTATAACGTATAACGTATAACGTATAACGTATAACGTATAGCGTATAACGTATAACGTATAACGTATAACGTATAGCGTCTAACGTATAAGGTGTAACGTATAACGCATAACGTATAACGAATAACGTATAACGTATAAGGTGTAACGTATAACGTATAACGTATAACGTATAACATATAAGGTGTAACGGATAACGTATAACGTATAACGTATAACGTATAATGTATAACGTATAACGTATAACGTATAACGTATAACGTATAACGTATAGCGTATAGCGTATAACGTATAACGTATAACGTATAACGTATAACGTATAACGTATAACGTATAACGTATAGCGTATAACGTATACCGTATATCGTATAACTTATAACGTCTAACGTATAACGTATTACGTATAACGTATATCGTATAACGTATAACGTATAACGTATAACGTATAACGTATAACGTATAACGTATAACGTATAACGTATAACGTATAACGTATAACGTATAACGTATAACGTATAACGTATAACGTATAACGTATAACGTATAACGTATAACGTATAACGTATAACGTATAACGTATAACGTATAACGTATAACGTATAACGTGTAACGTATAACGTGTAACGTATAACGTGTAACGTATAACGTATAACGTATAACGTATAACGTATAGCGTATAACGTATAGCGTATAACGTATAAGGTGTAATGTATAACGCATAACGTATAACGAATAACGTATGACGTACAATGTGTAACGTATAACGTATAACGTATAACGAATAACGTATAACGTACAAGGTGTAACGTATAACGTATAACGTATAACGTATAACGTATAACGTATAACGTATAACGTATAACATATAACGTATAACGTATAGCGTATAACGTATAACGTATAACGAATAACGTATAACGTATAAGGTGTAACGTATAGCGTATAACGTATAGCGTATAACGTATAAGGTGTAATGTATAACGCATAACGTATAACGAATAACGTATAACGTACAATGTGTAACGTATAACGTATAACGTATAACGAATAACGTATAACGTACAAGGTGTAACGTATAACGTATAACGTATAACGTATAACGTATAACGTATAACGTATAACGTATAACGTATAACATATAACGTATAACGTATAGCGTATAACGTATAACGTATAACGAATAACGTATAACGTATAAGGTGTAACGTATAACGTATAACGTATAACGTATAACATATAAGGTGTAACGGATAACGTATAACGTATAACGTATAGCGTCTAACGTATAAGGTGTAACGTATAACGCATAACGTATAACGAATAACGTATAACGTATAAGGTGTAACGTATAACGTATAACGTATAACGTATAACTTATAACGTATAACGTATAACGTATAACGTATAACGTATAACGTATAACGTATAACGTATAACGTATAACGTATAACGTATAACGTATAACGTGTAACGTATAACGTATAACGTATAACGTATAACGTATAGCGTATAACGTATAGCGTATAACGTATAAGGTGTAATGTATAACGCATAACGTATAACGAATAACGTATAACGTACAAGGTGTAACGTATAACGTATAACGTACAAGGTGTAACGTATAACGTATAACGTATAACGTATAACGTATAACGTATAGCGTATAGCGTATAACGTATACCGTATAACGTATAACTTATAACGTCTAACGTATAACGTATTACGTATAACGTATATCGTATAACGTATAACGTATAACATATAAGGTGTAACGTATAACGTATAACGTATAACGTATAACGTATAACGTATAACGTATAACGTATAACGTATAACGTATAACGTATAACGTATAACGTATAACGTATAACGTATAACGTATAACGTATAACGTATAACGTATAACGTATAACGTATTGTTACGTCCCGGAGTCTGGCTTACGCGAAATTATCGTTCGGCGACCCATTCCCCTTACTGGACGATCAAATGCGATACAACCTTTTGTCCACGCGGCACGTACGTCCGGCGTCTGACTGGGAACCACGACTTTCGCGGACACGCGGATACTACTTAACGCTTACAGGTAGTAGATTCGCCCGAAGCGGCGGACGAGAGCTAGACAATTCGGACGGCGCGAATCTTCGCAGGGAAATGTTTAACGACTTATCGGACAATCGGATGAGAACTGCTCTCGTTGCTCGTTGACGGCTGCAATCGAATCGGCTGGGCCGCTGTAGGGAAAACGATGATCCACACTCGTTCTGGGAAGATCACGTAGCTGCTGGTCCTCGGCTGACGGGAATACCCCGTGGCTGCTGTCCTCCGTTTCGCGTCCGTTGACGCGCGCGAGCTTCCGCGATTGATAATGACGACCGGCGCGGCGCGGCGTGTGATACTCGTGTTAGAGAATGCGTCGCGAACTGATATATTGAGAGAAAGAGAGGCTTCTGCGTTTCCCGTTGAAACCAGAGGAATGCACCGAGCCTGGGTAAGCTCAGACGTGCGAGTTGGAAACGCAGAAACAGGTAGAACGTGAATCGAAAGGAGAGTATCACAACCGCGAGGATGTAAGGAGGTGAACTAAGCGAGACTCACTTATTAAATTAATACTGGGATTATATTTGTAACGTACGAATTAAGATTACAATGAATTAGAAGCGCGTAAGAAGGTGGATGAGAACGAGGACTCGTCGGAGTCCTGACCGGGACATCCAGGAGGCGACGAGCCTCGCTGGAGTCTTGACGAAAGTGTCAGACTGACTGTCTGAATCGAACTGAACAACTGAACTGAACTGAACTCGTTTTGGGATCGGGGGGTCGAATTTATAGGTGTCTTATGGTCTACGCTATGTGTCGGATGTTATGAGATGTGCGATTAATGATTACGGGGAATGCTACGTGATACGGCTACGGGGAATACATTAAGATATGATTATTATACAAGGGTTAAGATAAGAATGAAGGTATGGTATGACGTGAGAATAGGATGTGGTGATCGGAGTGGAGTATGATTACTTATATCTAACGAATATTATTAATAATTACTGTTACAATATCCTACTCTTATTAACTATGCTTATAACCTATGGCAACACGTCGCCAGACGTGACACCTCACCCCTTGGGAAAATAATTTTCGGCAACGAAAATTATTTCTCACTGTCGGAGTCGAACGTAGCTTCTCGGTTGCAACACAAACATCTTAGATTTCGGAGAGTTTACAATATCCATGTTGCGCTCCGCGGCTATCGCTCTAAATGTAAACGTTTTTGATTTCGCGGGATTAGGTTTCGTGTGAACGACTCGGTCCGTCTTGCGAAAGCGGTCGCTGGAGAAGTGAGATTCATCGCGATTATTGCGCGTAGAACTTTGAATATGTTTATTTTCGCTGACATGGTCGGTACTAATTATGTCCGTGACCTCGTCGTAGCGGGAATCGAGAGATGAATTGAGACGAAAATTTAGGATTTTGAAACTTGGATTGGATTTGGGATACGCCTTGGTATCTGAAATGGAAGAATCGAGATTCATCGATGAATTCGGTTTTGAATTCGAAATAGAAAATGAATCTGGATTGGGGCGATACTTGTTCGTATCGGAATTAGTAGAATCGAGATTCAACGATGAGTTCTGCTTTGAACTCGAAATAGGAATTGAATCTGAATTGGAATGATACTTGTTCGTATCGAGATTCAACAATGAGTTCTGCTTTGAACTCGAAATAGAAATTGAATCTGAATTTGAATGATACTTGTTCGTATCGGAATTAGTAGAATCGAGATTCAAAAATGAGTTCTGCTTTGAACTCGAAGTAGGAATTGAATCTGTATTCGAATGATTCGCTCGCGAATCTGGATGCTCGTGGGCATCTGAAATAGTAGGCTTAGGATTTGGAATTGGAATTGAATTTGAAATAGAATTCGTAAATTCTGGCTCCGGATCGGCAATTTCCACGATATTTCTCACCTCCTCCAGCTCCATGTTCGGCGTGGGGAGTTCGATCGGTTCGCTCGTGGTGTTGACGCACCGTATGTACGCTTTACCGTCGGAGATGCGCTTTGAACAATTCGAAATTATAGCGACGGGCGCGATTTCGCATTTTCGCCTGTGATCGGCTCGGTCGCGATTGTCTGAACGGACTGCTTGATCGGTGCCCCCCGTCTTACAGTTAGACTCGCGGCGGACGGGAGGCTTGGTCCGTTTCCCGACTGTTCGTTTTCGCGTTTGCGGCATTCCCGAATATCATGCCCAGGCGTCTCGCAATAATTGCAGTGCTTTGCTGGTGCAAAAGAGCTCGCGTAATCATCGTCGCGGCGTTGGGAAGAGGTGTACGCGTCGTGATGCGACTCGAGATAACGTTCTCCGCGTAGTTTGTTTGAAAACAGGTCGGCACGCGTCCGATGAGGAGAGCCGTCGCGTGGCCCATCGTAGTATCGGTCCGGGCGATAACGGTCGTCGCGATAGCGCTCGGGTGTCTGACTACGGTCGACTTTGAGATTGCGGTATTGTTGTGTCGAAGAATCTCTATCGTATGAAACTGCGTATACATCGGACTGGCGACTTCGGTAGGAAGAATATGATTGATCGAATCTCGTGTTCGATTGCGGCGACGTCATCCTATCGAAAATTTTGTCGCGTGACGCGTCCGAAAATCGTACTTGTTCGTCGAAGCGTTCGTATCGGTCGTATCTCTGTACATCGAGCTCGAATTCTTTATAACAATTTATAGCTTCGTCGAACACGGCGCGTAATGAACGATGCTTGACTTGGCGCACTTCTCGGCGCAATTTCGGAATTAATCCGCGGATAAAACTATCTTTTGTCAACGTGTCAATTCCTACCATATCCGGATCGTCACGATGACAATCTATGATCGCGGTACGCAAATCTTTCACGCGACTAATATACTCCAAAATGTGCTCGTTCGCTTGCATATATATATTGGCCATTTCTCCGCGATAATGGTCGGTCGTATGGTGCGGTCCGAAAATATCTTTCAGACGGTTCGAAATATCTGCGACTTTGTCGATTCTTTCGTCTTCGATCGCGGTATATGCGCATCCGCGGAGTTTACTGATAATCAATTTTGACAGCGTTTCTTCCGCATGTCGAGGAACAAGATCGCGGGCGCGTTGGCAGGCTCGCGTGAATTGTAACACGGGTATGTTCGTGCCATCGAACGAAGGAATCGAATCTATTGCGGCTTTTATAACTAGTCGCGAATCTTCTCGCTCAGGCGAGTAATTTCTACGAGTCGGCATCGGATCGTTTTGAAGAGACGTTGCTAACGGGTGCAACGGAAAGTCAATCAAATTCTCTGTTCGCTGAGAACGCCTCGGCGTCACGGACGGTACGCTAACATCGGTCACGATTTCCTGTACTTCTGGCAGAATTTTCGTTTCGTCGCGTTTTTCCTCCATTTCCTTTTTCTGAGCTTCGAATTCTTCGCGCTCGCGGCGTAATTGCAATCGGTATCGGTCTAATTCTTCGCGTTCGTCGTCGATTTCGCCCTGGATCTTAGATATTTGCTCGTTAAATGTCGCGCGATTCTTCTCTATTGCTGCGCTTTCCTCGCGTACTCTACGTTCTTCCGTTAACAATTGATTTCGGAATGCTGCTAGTTCGTCCGCGTTCATTTTCGACACGTGAATCACTGTAGGCTTATCTTTACCGCGCGTATTACCCGCGGGACCGCTTGCCATCGTGGTGGTTGATCAGATCCCACCGCTGCCACCAATTTGTTACGTCCCGGAGTCTGGCTTACGCGAAATTATCGTTCGGCGACCCATTCCCCTTACTGGACGATCAAATGCGATACAACCTTTTGTCCACGCGGCACGTACGTCCGGCGTCTGACTGGGAACCACGACTTTCGCGGACACGCGGATACTACTTAACGCTTACAGGTAGTAGATTCGCCCGAAGCGGCGGACGAGAGCTAGACAATTCGGACGGCGCGAATCTTCGCAGGGAAATGTTTAACGACTTATCGGACAATCGGATGAGAACTGCTCTCGTTGCTCGTTGACGGCTGCAATCGAATCGGCTGGGCCGCTGTAGGGAAAACGATGATCCACACTCGTTCTGGGAAGATCACGTAGCTGCTGGTCCTCGGCTGACGGGAATACCCCGTGGCTGCTGTCCTCCGTTTCGCGTCCGTTGACGCGCGCGAGCTTCCGCGATTGATAATGACGACCGGCGCGGCGCGGCGTGTGATACTCGTGTTAGAGAATGCGTCGCGAACTGATATATTGAGAGAAAGAGAGGCTTCTGCGTTTCCCGTTGAAACCAGAGGAATGCACCGAGCCTGGGTAAGCTCAGACGAGCGAGTTGGAAACGCAGAAACAGGTAGAACGTGAATCGAAAGGAGAGTATCACAACCGCGAGGATGTAAGGAGGTGAACTAAGCGAGACTCACTTATTAAATTAATACTGGGATTATATTTGTAACGTACGAATTAAGATTACAATGAATTAGAAGCGCGTAAGAAGGTGGATGAGAACGAGGACTCGTCGGAGTCCTGACCGGGACATCCAGGAGGCGACGAGCCTCGCTGGAGTCTTGACGAAAGTGTCAGACTGACTGTCTGAATCGAACTGAACAACTGAACTGAACTGAACTCGTTTTGGGATCGGGGGGTCGAATTTATAGGTGTCTTATGGTCTACGCTATGTGTCGGATGTTATGAGATGTGCGATTAATGATTACGGGGAATGCTACGTGATACGGCTACGGGGAATACATTAAGATATGATTATTATACAAGGGTTAAGATAAGAATGAAGGTATGGTATGACGTGAGAATAGGATGTGGTGATCGGAGTGGAGTATGATTACTTATATCTAACGAATATTATTAATAATTACTGTTACAATATCCTACTCTTATTAACTATGCTTATAACCTATGGCAACACGTCGCCAGACGTGACAGTATAACGTATAACGTATAACGTATAACGTATAACGTATAACGTATAACGTATAACGTATAACGTATAACGTATAACGTATAACGTATAACGTATAACGTATAACGTATAACGTATAACGTATAACGTATAACGTATAACGTATAACGTATAACGTATAACGTATAACATATAACGTATAACGTATAACGTATAACGTATAACGTATAACGTATAACATATAACGTATAACGTATAGCGTATAACGTATAACGTATAACGAATAACGTATAACGTATAAGGTGTAACGTATAACGTATAACGTATAACGTATAACATATAAGGTGTAACGGATAACGTATAACGTATAACGTATAGCGTCTAACGTATAAGGTGTAACGTATAACGCATAACGTATAACGAATAACGTATAACGTATAAGGTGTAACGTATAACGTATAACGTATAACGTATAACTTATAACGTATAACGTATAACGTATAACGTATAACGTATAACGTATAACGTATAACGTATAGCGTATAACGAATAGCGTATAACGTATAAGGTGTAATGTATAACGCATAACGTATAACGAATAACGTATAACGTACAAGGTGTAACGTATAACGTATAACGTATAACGAATAACGTATAACGTACAAGGTGTAACGTATAACGTATAACGTATAACGTATAACGTATAACGTATAACGTATAACGTATAACGTATAGCGTATAACGTATAACGTATAACGTATAACGTATAGCGTATAACGTATAACATATAAGGTGTAACGGATAACGTATAACGTATAACGTATAACGTATAATGTATAACGTATAACGTATAACGTATAACGTATAACGTATAACGTATAGCGTATAGCGTATAACGTATAACGTATAACGTATAACGTATAACGTATAACGTATAACGTATAACGTATAGCGTATAACGTATACCGTATAACGTATAACTTATAACGTCTAACGTATAACGTATTACGTATAACGTATATCGTATAACGTATAACGTATAACGTATAACGTATAACGTATAACGTATAACGTATAACGTATAACGTATAACGTATAACGTATAACGTATAACGTATAACGTATAACGTATAACGTATAACGTATAACGGATAACGAATAACGCATAACGAATATAGTTTAAGGTGTAACATATAACGTATAAGGTGTAACGTATAACGCATAACGTATAACGAATAACGTATAACGTATAAGGTGTAACGTATAACGTATAACGTATAACGTATAACATATAAGGTGTAACGTATAACGTATAACGTATAACGAATAACGTATAACGTATAACGTATAACGTATAACGTATAACGTATAACGTATAACGTATAACGTATAACGTATAACGTATAACGTATAACGTATAACGTATAACGTATAACGTATAACGTATAACGTATAACGTATAACGTATAACGTATAACGTATAACGGATAACGTATAACGTATAACGTATAACGTATAACGTATAACGTATAACGTATAACGTATAACGTATAACGTATAACGTATAACGTATAACGTATAACGTATAACGTATAACGTATAACGTATAACGTATAACGTATAACGTATAACGTATAACGTATAACGTATAACGTATAACGTATAACGTATAACGTATAACGTATAACGTATAACGTATAACGTATAACGTATAACGTATAACGTATAACGTATAACGTATAACGGATAACGAATAACGCATAACGAATATCGTTTAAGGTGTAACATATAACGTATAAGGTGTAACGTATAACGCATAACGTATAACGAATAACGTATAACGTATAAGGTGTAACGTATAACGTATAACGTATAACGTATAACATATAAGGTGTAACGTATAACGTATAACGTATAACGTATAACGTATAACGTATAACGTATAACGTATAACGTATAACGTATAACGTATAACGTATAACGTATAACGTATAACGTATAACGTATAACGTATAACGTATAACGTATAACGTATAACGTATAACGTATAACGTATAACGTATAACGTATAACGTATAACGTATAACGTATAACGTATAACGTATAACGTATAACGTATAACGTATAACGTATAACGTATAACGTATAACGTATAACGTATAACGTATAACGTATAACGTATAACGTATAACGTATAACGTATAACGTA
>CAXAAD010000127.1:0-46029 GCA_963966675.1 Lasioglossum calceatum | reverse complement strand
TAACGTATAACGTATAACGTATAACGTATAACGTATAACGTATAACGTATAACGTATAACGTATAACGTATAACGTATAACGTATAACGTATAACGTATAACGTATAACGTATAACGTATAACGTATAACGTATAACGTATAACGTATAACGTATAACGTATAACGTATAACGTATAACGTATAACGTATAACGTATAACGTATAACGTATAACGTATAACGTATAACGTATAACGTATAACGTATAACGTATAACGTATAACGTATAACGTATAACGTATAACGTATAACGTATAACGTATAACGTATAACGTATAACGTATAACGTATAACGTATAACGTATAACGTATAACGTATAACGTATAACGTATAACGTATAACGTATAACGTATAACGTATAACGTATAACGTATAACGTATAACGTATAACGTATAACGTATAACGTATAACGTATAACGTATAACGTATAACGTATAACGTATAACGTATAACGTATAACGTATAACGTATAACGTATAACGTATAACGTATAACGTATAACGTATAACGTATAACGTATAACGTATAACGTATAACGTATAACGTATAACGTATAACGTATAACGTATAACGTATAACGTATAACGTATAACGTATAACGTATAACGTATACGTATAACGTATAACGTATAACGTATAACGTATAACGTAACGTATAACGTATAACGTATAACGTATAACGTATAACGTATAACGTATAACGTATAACGTATAACGTATAACGTATAACGTATAACGTATAACGTATAACGTATAACGTATAACGTATAACGTATAACGTATAACGTATAACGTATAACGTATAACGTATAACGTATAACGTATAACGTATAACGTATAACGTATAACGTATAACGTATAACGTATATAACGTATAACGTATAACGTATAACGTATAACGTATAACGTATAACGTATAACGTATAACGTATAACGTATAACGTATAACGTATAACGTATAACGTATAACGTATAACGTATAACGTATAACGTATAACGTATAACGTATAACGTATAACGTATAACGTATAACGTATAACGTATAACGTATAACGTATAACGTATAACGTATAACGTATAACGTATAACGTATAACGTATAACGTATAACGTATAACGTATAACGTATAACGTATAACGTATAACGTATAACGTATAAACGTATAACGTATAACGTATAACGTATAACGTATAACGTATAACGTATAACGTATAACGTATAACGTATAACGTATAACGTATAACGTATAACGTATAACGTATAACGTATAACGTATAACGTATAACGTATAACGTATAACGTATAACGTATAACGTATAACGTATAACGTATAACGTATAACGTATAACGTATAACGTATAACGTATAACGTATAACGTATAACGTATAACGTATAACGTATAACGTATAACGTATAACGTATAACGTATAAAGTATAACGTATAACGTATAACGTATAAGGTGTAACGTATAACGCGTAACGTATAACGTATAACGTATAACGTATAACGTATAACGTATAACGTATAACGTATAAAGTATAACGTATAACGTATAACGTATAACGTATAAGGTGGAACGTATAACGTATAACGTATAACGTATAACGTATAACGTATAACGTATAACGTATAACGTATAACGTATAACGTATAACGTATAACGTATAACGTATAACGTATAACGTATAACGTATAACGTATAACGTATAACGTATAACGTATAACGTATAACGTATAACGTATAACGTATAACGTATAACGTATAACGTATAACGTATAACGTATAACGTATAACGTATAACGTATAACGTATAACGTATAACGTATAACGTATAACGTATAACGTATAACGTATAACGTATAACGTATAACGTATAACGTATAACGTATAACGTATAACGTATAACGTATAACGTATAACGTATAACGTATAACGTATAACGTATAACGTATAACGTATAACGTATAACGTATAACGTATAACGTATAACGTATAAAGTATAACGTATAACGTATAACGTATAACGTATAACGTATAACGTATAACGTATAACGTATAACGTATAACGTATAACGTATAACGTATAACGTATAACGTATAACGTATAACGTATAACGTATAACGTATAACGTATAACGTATAACGTATAACGTATAACGTATAACGTATAACGTATAACGTATAACGTATAACGTATAACGTATAACGTATAACGTATAACGTATAACGTATAACGTATAACGTATAACGTATAACGTATAACGTATAACGTATAACGTATAACGTATAACGTATAACGTATAACGTATAACGTATAACGTATAACGTATAACGTATAACGTATAACGTATAACGTATAACGTATAACGTATAACGTATAACGTATAACGTATAACGTATAACGTATAACGTATAACGTATAACGTATAACGTATAACGTATAACGTATAACGTATAACGTATAACGTATAACGTATAACGTATAACGTATAACGTATAACGTATAACGTATAACGTATAACGTATAACGTATAACGTATAACGTATAACGTATAACGTATAACGTATAACGTATAACGTATAACGTATAACGTATAAAGTATAACATATAACGTATAACGTATAACGTATAAGGTGGAACGTATAACGCATAACGTATAACGTATAACGTATAACGTATAACGTATAACGTATAACGTATAACGTATAACGTATAACGTATAACGTATAAACGTATAACGTATAACGTATAACGTATAACGTATAACGTATAACGTATAACGTATAACGTATAACGTATAACGTATAACGTATAACGTATAACGTATAACGTATAACGTATAACGTATAACGTATAACGTATAACGTATAACGTATAACGTATAACGTATAACGTATAACGTATAACGTATAACGTATAACGTATAACGTATAACGTATAACGTATAACGTATAACGTATAACGTATAACGTATAACGTATAACGTATAACGTATAACGTATAACGTATAACGTATAACGTATAACGTATAACGTATAACGTATAACGTATAACGTATAACGTATAACGTATAACGTATAACGTATAACGTATAACGTATAACGTATAAACGTATAACGTATAACGTATAACGTATAACGTATAAACGTATAACGTATAACGTATAACGTATAACGTATAACGTATAACGTATAACGTATAACGTATAACGTATAACGTATAACGTATAACGTATAACGTATAACGTATAACGTATAACGTATAAACGTATAACGTATAACGTATAACGTATAACGTATAACGTATAACGTATAACGTATAACGTATAACGTATAACGTATAACGTATAACGTATAACGTATAACGTATAACGTATAACGTATAACGTATAAACGTATAACGTATAACGTATAACGTATAACGTATAACGTATAACGTATAACGTATAACGTATAACGTATAACGTATAACGTATAACGTATAACGTATAACGTATAACGTATAACGTATAACGTATAACGTATAAACGTATAACGTATAACGTATAACGTATAACGTATAACGTATAACGTATAACGTATAACGTATAACGTATAACGTATAACGTATAACGTATAACGTATAACGTATAACGTATAACGTATAACGTATAACGTATAACGTATAACGTATAACGTATAACGTATAACGTATAACGTATAACGTATAACGTATAACGTATAACGTATAACGTATAACGTATAACGTATAACGTATAACGTATAACGTATAACGTATAACGTATAACGTATAACGTATAACGTATAACGTATAACGTATAACGTATAACGTATAACGTATAACGTATAACGTATAACGTATAACGTATAACGTATAACGTATAACGTATAACGTATAACGTATAACGTATAACGTATAACGTATAACGTATAACGTATAACGTATAACGTATAACGTATAACGTATAACGTATAACGTATAACGTATAACGTATAACGTATAACGTATAACGTATAACGTATAACGTATAACGTATAACGTATAACGTATAACGTATAACGTATAACGTATAACGTATAACGTATAACGTATAACGTATAACGTATAACGTATAACGTATAACGTATAACGTATAACGTATAACGTATAACGTATAACGTATAACGTATAACGTATAACGTATAACGTATAACGTATAACGTATAACGTATAACGTATAACGTATAACGTATAACGTATAACGTATAACGTATAACGTATAACGTATAACGTATAACGTATAACGTATAACGTATAACGTATAAGTGTAACGTATAACGTATAACGTATAACGTATAACGTATAACGTATAACGTATAACGTATAAAGTATAACGTATAACGTATAACGTATAAGGTGTAACGTATAACGCATAACGTATAACGTATAACGTATAACGTATAACGTATAACGTATAACGTATAAAGTATAACGTATAACGTATAACGTATAACGTATAAGGTGGAACGTATAACGCATAACGTATAACGTATAACGTATAACGTATAACGTATAACGTATAACGTATAACGTATAACGTATAACGTATAACGTATAACGTATAACGTATAACGTATAACGTATAACGTATAACGTATAACGTATAACGTATAACGTATAACGTATAACGTATAACGTATAACGTATAACGTATAACGTATAACGTATAACGTATAACGTATAACGTATAACGTATAACGTATAACGTATAACGTATAACGTATAACGTATAACGTATAACGTATAACGTATAACGTATAACGTATAACGTATAACGTATAACGTATAACGTATAACGTATAACGTATAACGTATAACGTATAACGTATAACGTATAACGTATAACGTATAACGTATAACGTATAACGTATAACGTATAACGTATAACGTATAACGTATAACGTATAACGTATAACGTATAACGTATAACGTATAACGTATAACGTATAACGTATAACGTATAACGTATAACGTATAACGTATAACGTATAACGTATAACGTATAACGTATAACGTATAACGTATAACGTATAACGTATAACGTATAACGTATAACGTATAACGTATAACGTATAACGTATAACGTATAACGTATAACGTATAACGTATAACGTATAACGTATAACGTATAACGTATAACGTATAACGTATAACGTATAACGTATAACGTATAACGTATAACGTATAACGTATAACGTATAACGTATAACGTATAACGTATAACGCATAACGTATAACGTATAACGTATAACGCATAACGTATAAGGTATAACGTATAACGTATAACGTATAACGTATAACGTATAACGTATAACGTATAACGTATAACGTATAACGTATAACGTATAACGTATAACGCATAACGCATAACGTATAACGTATAACGCATAACGCATAACGTATAACGTATAACGTATAACGTATAACGTATAACGTATAACGTATAACGTATAACGTATAACGTATAACGTATAACGTATAACGTATAACGTATAACGTATAACGTATAACGTATAACGTATAACGTATAACGTATAACGTATAACGTATAACGTATAACGTATAACGTATAACGTATAACGTATAACGTATAACGTATAACGTATAACGTATAACGTATAACGTATAACGTATAACGTATAAGGTGTAACGTATAACGCATAACGTATAACATATAACGTATAAGGTGTAACGTATAAGGTATAACGTATAACGTATAACGTATAACGTATAACGTATAACGTATAACGTATAACGTATAACGTATAACGTATAACGTATAACGTATAACGTATAACGTATAACGTATAACGTATAACGTATAACGCATAACGTATAACGTATAACGCATAACGTATAAAGTATAACGTATAACGTATAACGTATAACGTATAACGTATAACGCATAACGTATAACGTATAACGTATAACGTATAACGTATAAGGTGGAACGTATAACGCATAACGTATAACGTATAACGTATAACGTATAACGTATAACGTATAACGTATAACGTATAACGTATAACGCAAAACGTATAACGTATAACGTATAACGTATAACGTATAACGTATAACGTATAACGTATAACGTATAACGTATAACGTATAACGTATAACGTATAACGTATAACGTATAACGTATAACGTATAACGTATAACGTATAACGTATAACGTATAACGTATAACGTATAACGTATAACGTATAACGTATAACGTATAACGTATAACGTATAACGTATAACGTATAACGTATAACGTATAACGTATAACGTATAACGTATAACGTATAACGTATAACGTATAACGTATAACGTATAACGTATAACGTATAACGTATAACGTATAACGTATAACGTATAACGTATAACGTATAAGGTGTAACGTATAACGCATAACGTATAACATATAACGTATAAGGTGTAACGTATAAGGTATAACGTATAACGTATAACGTATAACGTATAACGTATAACGTATAACGTATAACGTATAACGTATAACGTATAACGTATAACGTATAACGTATAACGTATAACGTATAACGTATAACGCATAACGTATAACGTATAACGTATAACGCATAACGTATAAGGTATAACGTATAACGTATAACGTATAACGTATAACGTATAACGTATAACGTATAACGTATAACGTATAACGTATAACGTATAACGTATAACGTATAACGTATAACGTATAACGTATAACGTATAACGTATAACGTATAACGTATAACGTATAACGCATAACGTATAACGTATAACGTATAACGTATAACGTATAACGTATAACGTATAACGTATAACGTATAACGTATAACGTATAACGTATAACGTATAACGTATAACGTATAACGTATAACGTATAACGTATAACGTATAACGTATAACGTATAACGTATAACGTATAACGTATAACGTATAACGTATAACGTATAACGTATAACGTATAACGTATAACGTATAACGTATAACGTATAACGTATAACGTATAACGTATAACGTATAACGTATAACGTATAACGTATAACGTATAACGTATAACGTATAACGTATAACGTATAACGTATAACGTATAACGTATAACGTATAACGTATAACGTATAACGTATAACGTATAACGTATAACGTATAACGTATAACGTATAACGTATAACGTATAACGTATAACGTATAACGTATAACGTATAACGTATAACGTATAACGTATAACGTATAACGTATAACGTATAACGTATAACGTATAACGTATAACGTATAACGTATAACGTATAACGTATAACGTATAACGTATAACGTATAACGTATAACGTATAACGTATAACGTATAACGTATAACGTATAACGTATAACGTATAACGTATAACGTATAACGTATAACGTATAACGTATAACGTATAACGTATAACGTATAACGTATAACGTATAACGTATAACGTATAACGTATAACGTATAACGTATAACGTATAACGTATAACGTATAACGTATAACGTATAACGTATAAGGTGTAACGTATAACGCATAACGTATAACGTATAACGTATAACGTATAACGTATAACGTATAACGTATAACGTATAAAGTATAACGTATAACGCATAACATATAACGTATCTTGTGTAACGTATAACGCATAAAGTATAACGTATAACGTATAACGTATAACGTATAACGTATAACGTATAACGTATAACGTATAACGTATAACGTATAACGTATAACGTATAACGTATAACGTATAACGTATAACGTATAACGTATAACGTATAACGTATAACGTATAACGTATAACGTATAACGTATAACGTATAACGTATAACGTATAACGTATAACGTATAACGTATAACGTATAACGTATAACGTATAACGTATAACGTATAACGTATAACGTATAACGTATAACGTATAACGTATAACGTATAACGTATAACGTATAACGTATAACGTATAACGTATAACGTATAACGTATAACGTATAACGTATAACGTATAACGTATAACGTATAACGTATAACGTATAACGTATAACGTATAACGTATAACGTATAACGTATAACGTATAACGTATAACGTATAACGTATAACGTATAACGTATAACGTATAACGTATAACGTATAACGTATAACGTATAACGTATAACGTATAACGTATAACGTATAACGTATAACGTATAACGTATAACGTATAACGTATAACGTATAACGTATAACGTATAACGTATAACGTATAACGTATAACGTATAACGTATAACGTATAACGTATAAAGTATAACGTATAACGCATAACATATAACGTATCTTGTGTAACGTATAACGCATAAAGTATAACGTATAACGTATAAGGTGTAACGTATAACGCATAACGTATAACGTATAACGTATAACGTATAACGTATAAGGTGGAACGTATAACGCATAACGTATAACGTATAACGTATAACGTATAACGTATAACGTATAACGTATAACGTATAACGTATAACGTATAACGCATAACGTATAAAGTATAACGTATAACGTATAACGTATAACGTATAACGTATAACGTATAACGTATAACGTATAACGTATAACGTATAACGTATAACGTATAACGTATAACGTATAACGTATAACGTATAACGTATAACGTATAACGTATAACGTATAACGTATAACGTATAACGTATAACGTATAACGTATAACGTATAACGTATAACGTATAACGTATAACGTATAACGTATAACGTATAACGTATAACGTATAACGTATAACGTATAACGTATAACGTATAACGTATAACGTATAACGTATAACGTATAACGTACAACGTACAACGTATAACGTACAACGTATAACGTATAACGTATAACGTATAACGTATAACGTACAACGTATAACGTATAACGTATAACCTATAACGTATAACATACAACGTATAACGTACAACGTATAACGTATAACGAATAACGCATAACGAATATCGTTTAACGTGTAACGTGTAACGTATAACGTATGACGTATAATGTATAACGGATAACGCATAACGTATAACGCATAACGTATAACGTATAACCTATAACGTATGCCGTATAATGTACAACGGATAACGCATAACGTATAACGCATAACGTATAACGTATAACCTATAACGTATAACGGATAACGCATAACGTATAACGTATAACGTATAACGTATAACGTATAACGCATAACGGATAACGCATAACGTATAACGCCTAACGTATAACGTATAACCTATAACGTATAACGTATAACGAATAACGCATAACGAATATCGTTTACCGTATAACGTATAACGTATAACGTATAACGTATAACGTATAACGTATAACGTATAACGTATAACGTATAACGTATAACGTATAACGTATAACGTATAACGTATAACGTATAACGTATAACGTATAACGTATAACGTATAACGTATAACGTATAACGTATAACGTATAACGTATAACGTATAACGTATAACGTATAACGTATAACGTATAACGTATAAGGTGTAACGTATAACGTATAACGTATAACGTATAACGTATAACGTATAACGTACAACGTATAACGTACAACGTACAACGTATAACGTACAACGTATAACGTATAACGTATAACGTATAACGTATAACGTACAACGTATAACGTATAACGTATAACCTATAACGTATAACATACAACGTATAACGTACAACGTATAACGTATAACGAATAACGCATAACGAATATCGTTTAACGTGTAACGTGTAACGTATAACGTATGACGTATAATGTATAACGGATAACGCATAACGTATAACGTATAACGTATAACGTATAACGTATAACGTACAACGTATAACGTACAACGTACAACGTATAACGTACAACGTATAACGTATAACGTATAACGTATAACGTATAACGTACAACGTATAACGTATAACGTATAACCTATAACGTATAACATACAACGTATAACGTACAACGTATAACGTATAACGAATAACGCATAACGAATATCGTTTAACGTGTAACGTGTAACGTATAACGTATGACGTATAATGTATAACGGATAACGCATAACGTATAACGCATAACGTATAACGTATAACCTATAACGTATGCCGTATAATGTATAACGGATAACGCATAACGTATAACGCATAACGTATACCGTATAACCTATAACGTATAACGGATAACGAATAACGCATAACGAATATCGTTTACCGTGTGACGTGTAACGTATAACGTATGACTTATAATGTAGAACGGATAACGCATAACGTATAACGCATAACGTATAACGTATAACCTATAACGTATAACGGATAACGTATAACGTATAACGTACAACGTATAACGTATAACGTATAACGTATAACGTATAACGTACAACGTATAACGTATAACGTATAACGTATAACGTATAACGTATAACGTATAACGTATAACGTATAACGTATAACGTATAACGTATAACGTATAACGTATAACGTATAACGTATAACGTATAACGTATAACCTATAACGTATAACGGATAACGCATAACGTATAACGGATAACGTATAACGTATAACGTATGACGTATAACGAATATCGTTTAACGAATAACACATAACGAATATCGTTTAACGTGTAACGTATAACGTATAACGTATAAGGTATAACGTATAACGTATAACGTATAACGTATAACGTATAACGTATAACGTATAACGTATAACGTATAACGTATAACGTATAACGTATAACGTATAACGTATAACGTATAACGTATAACGTATAACGTATAACGTATAACGTATAACGTATAACGTATAACGTATAACGTATAACGTATAACGTATAACGTATAACGTATAACGTGTAACGTGTAACGTGTAACGTGTAACGTGTAACGTGTAACGTATAACGTATAACGTATAACGTGTAACGTGTAACGTGTAACGTGTAACGTATAACGTATAACGTATAACGTATAACGTATAACGTATAACGTATAACGTATAACGTATAACGTATAACGTATAACGTATAACGTATAACGTATAACGTATAACGTATAACGTATAACGTATAACGTATAACGTATAACGTATAACGTATAACGTATAACGTATAACGTATAACGTATAACGTATAACGTATAACGTATAACGTATAACGTATAACGTATAACGTATAACGTATAACGTATAACGTATAACGTATAACGTATAACGTATAACGTATAACGTATAACGTATAACGTATAACGTATAACGTATAACGTATAACGTATAACGTATAACGTATAACGTATAACGTATAACGTATAACGTATAACGTATAACGTATAACGTATAACGTATAACGTATAACGTATAACGTATAACGTATAACGTATAACGTATAACGTATAACGTATAACGTATAACGTATAACGTATAACGTATAACGTATAACGTATAACGTATAACGTATAACGTATAACGTATAAGGTGTAACGTATAACGCATAACGTATAACGTATAACGTATAACGTATAACGTATAACGTATAACGTATAAAGTATAACGTATAACGCATAACATATAACGTATCTTGTGTAACGTATAACGCATAAAGTATAACGTATAACGTATAACGTATAAGGTGTAACGTATAACGCATAACGTATAACGTATAACGTATAACGTATAACGTATAAGGTGGAACGTATAACGCATAACGTATAACGTATAACGTATAACGTATAACGTATAACGTATAACGTATAACGTATAAGGTGTAACGTATAACGTATAACGTATAACGTATAACGTATAACGTATAACGTACAACGTATAACGTACAACGTATAACGTATAACGTATAACGTATAACGTATAACGTATAACGTATAACGTATAACGTATAACGTATAACGTATAACGTATAACGTATAACGTATAACGTATAACGTATAACGTATAACGTATAACGTATAACGTATAACGTATAACGTATAACGTATAACGTATAACGTATAACGTATAACGTATAACGTATAACGTATAACGTATAAGGTGTAACGTATAACGTATAACGTATAACGTATAACGTATAACGTATAACGTACAACGTATAACGTACAACGTACAACGTATAACGTACAACGTATAACGTATAACGTATAACGTATAACGTATAACGTACAACGTATAACGTATAACGTATAACCTATAACGTATAACATACAACGTATAACGTACAACGTATAACGTATAACGAATAACGCATAACGAATATCGTTTAACGTGTAACGTGTAACGTATAACGTATGACGTATAATGTATAACGGATAACGCATAACGTATAACGTATAACGTATAACGTATAACGTATAACGTACAACGTATAACGTACAACGTACAACGTATAACGTACAACGTATAACGTATAACGTATAACGTATAACGTATAACGTACAACGTATAACGTATAACGTATAACCTATAACGTATAACATACAACGTATAACGTACAACGTATAACGTATAACGAATAACGCATAACGAATATCGTTTAACGTGTAACGTGTAACGTATAACGTATGACGTATAATGTATAACGGATAACGCATAACGTATAACGCATAACGTATAACGTATAACCTATAACGTATGCCGTATAATGTATAACGGATAACGCATAACGTATAACGCATAACGTATACCGTATAACCTATAACGTATAACGGATAACGAATAACGCATAACGAATATCGTTTACCGTGTGACGTGTAACGTATAACGTATGACTTATAATGTAGAACGGATAACGCATAACGTATAACGCATAACGTATAACGTATAACCTATAACGTATAACGGATAACGTATAACGTATAACGTACAACGTATAACGTATAACGTATAACGTATAACGTATAACGTACAACGTATAACGTATAACGTATAACGTATAACGTATAACGTATAACGTATAACGTATAACGTATAACGTATAACGTATAACGTATAACGTATAACGTATAACGTATAACGTATAACGTATAACGTATAACCTATAACGTATAACGGATAACGCATAACGTATAACGGATAACGTATAACGTATAACGTATGACGTATAACGAATATCGTTTAACGAATAACACATAACGAATATCGTTTAACGTGTAACGTATAACGTATAACGTATAAGGTATAACGTATAACGTATAACGTATAACGTATAACGTATAACGTATAACGTATAACGTATAACGTATAACGTATAACGTATAACGTATAACGTATAACGTATAACGTATAACGTATAACGTATAACGTATAACGTATAACGTATAACGTATAACGTATAACGTATAACGTATAACGTATAACGTATAACGTATAACGTATAACGTATAACGTGTAACGTGTAACGTGTAACGTGTAACGTGTAACGTGTAACGTATAACGTATAACGTATAACGTGTAACGTGTAACGTGTAACGTGTAACGTATAACGTATAACGTATAACGTATAACGTATAACGTATAACGTATAACGTATAACGTATAACGTATAACGTATAACGTATAACGTATAACGTATAACGTATAACGTATAACGTATAACGTATAACGTATAACGTATAACGTATAACGTATAACGTATAACGTATAACGTATAACGTATAACGTATAACGTATAACGTATAACGTATAACGTATAACGTATAACGTATAACGTATAACGTATAACGTATAACGTATAACGTATAACGTATAACGTATAACGTATAACGTATAACGTATAACGTATAACGTATAACGTATAACGTATAACGTATAACGTATAACGTATAACGTATAACGTATAACGTATAACGTATAACGTATAACGTATAACGTATAACGTATAACGTATAACGTATAACGTATAACGTATAACGTATAACGTATAACGTATAACGTATAACGTATAACGTATAACGTATAACGTATAACGTATAACGTATAAGGTGTAACGTATAACGCATAACGTATAACGTATAACGTATAACGTATAACGTATAACGTATAACGTATAAAGTATAACGTATAACGCATAACATATAACGTATCTTGTGTAACGTATAACGCATAAAGTATAACGTATAACGTATAACGTATAAGGTGTAACGTATAACGCATAACGTATAACGTATAACGTATAACGTATAACGTATAAGGTGGAACGTATAACGCATAACGTATAACGTATAACGTATAACGTATAACGTATAACGTATAACGTATAACGTATAACGTATAACGCATAACGTATAACGTATAACGTATAACGTATAACGTATAACGTATAACGTATAACGTATAACGTATAACGTATAACGTATAACGTATAACGTATAACGTATAACGTATAACGTATAACGTATAACGTATAACGTATAACGTATAACGTATAACGTATAACGTATAACGTATAACGTATAACGTATAACGTATAACGTATAACGTATAACGTATAACGTATAACGTATAACGTATAACGTATAACGTATAACGTATAACGTATAACGTATAACGTATAACGTATAACGTATGACGTATAACGTATAAGGTATAACGTATAACGTATAACGTATAACGTATAACGTATAACGTATAACGTATAAGGTGTAACGTATAACGCATAACGTATAACGTATAACGTATAACGTATAACGTATAACGTATAACGTATAACGTATAAAGTATAACGTATAACGCATAACATATAACGTATCTTGTGTAACGTATAACGCATAAAGTATAACGTATAACGTATAACGTATAAGGTGTAACGTATAACGCATAACGTATAACGTATAACGTATAACGTATAACGTATAAGGTGGAACGTATAACGCATAACGTATAACGTATAACGTATAACGTATAACGTATAACGTATAACGTATAACGTATAACGTATAACGTATAACGTATAACGTATAACGTATAACGCATAACGTATAACGTATAACGTATAACGTATAACGTATAACGTATAACGTATAACGTATAACGTATAACGTATAACGTATAACGTATAACGTATAACGTATAACGTATAACGTATAACGTATAACGTATAACGTATAACGTATAACGTATAACGTATAACGTATAACGTATAACGTATAACGTATAACGTATAACGTATAACGTATAACGTATAACGTATAACGTATAACGTATAACGTATAACGTATAACGTATAACGTATAACGTATAACGTATAACGTATAACGTATAACGTATAACGTATAACGTATAACGTATAACGTATAACGTATAACGTATAACGTATAACGTATAACGTATAACGTATAACGTATAACGTATAACGTATAACGTATAACGTATAACGTATAACGTATAACGTATAACGTATAACGTATAACGTATAACGTATAACGTATAACGTATAACGTATAACGTATAACGTATAACGTATAACGTATAACGTATAACGTATAACGTATAACGTATAACGTATAACGTATAACGTATAACGTATAACGTATAACGTATAACGTATAACGTATAACGTATAACGTATAACGTATAACGTATAACGTATAACGTATAACGTATAACGTATAACGTATAACGTATAACGTATAACGCATAACGTATAACGTATAAGGTGTAACGTATAACGCATAACGTATAACATATAACGTATAAGGTGTGACGTATAACGCATAACGTATAACGTATAACGTATAACGTATAACGTATAACGTATAACGTATAACGTATAACGTATAACGTATAACGTATAACGTATAACGTATAACGCATAACGTATAACGTATAACGTATAACGCATAACGTATAAGGTATAACGTATAACGTATAACGTATAACGCATAACGTATAACGCATAACGTATAACGTATAACGCATAACGTATAACGTATAACGTATAAGGTGTAACGTATAACGCATAACGTATAACGTATAACGTATAACGTATAACGTATAACGTATAACGTATAACGTATAAGGTGTAACGTATAACGCATAACGTATAACGTATAACGTATAACGTATAACGTATAACGTATAACGTATAACGTATAACGTATAACGTATAACGTATAACGTATAACGTATAACGTATAACGTATAACGTATAACGTATAACGTATAACGTATAACGTATAACGTATAACGTATAACGTATAACGTATAACGTATAACGTATAACGTATAACGTATAACGTATAACGTATAACGTATAACGTATAACGTATAAAGTATAACGTATAACGCATAACATATAACGTATCTTGTGTAACGTATAACGCATAAAGTATAACGTATAACGTATAACGTATAAGGTGTAACGTATAACGCATAACGTATAACGTATAACGTATAACGTATAACGTATAAGGTGGAACGTATAACGCATAACGTATAACGTATAACGTATAACGTATAACGTATAACGTATAACGTATAACGTATAACGTATAACGCATAACGTATAACGTATAACGTATAACGTATAACGTATAACGTATAACGTATAACGTATAACGTATAACGTATAACGTATAACGTATAACGTATAACGTATAACGTATAACGTATAACGTATAACGTATAACGTATAACGTATAACGTATAACGTATAACGTATAACGTATAACGTATAACGTATAACGTATAACGTATAACGTATAACGTATAACGTATAACGTATAACGTATAACGTATAACGTATAACGTATAACGTATAACGTATAACGTATAACGTATAACGTATAACGTATAACGTATAACGTATAACGTATAACGTATAACGTATAAGGTGTAACGTATAACGCATAACGTATAACATATAACGTATAAGGTGTGACGTATAACGCATAACGTATAACGTATAACGTATAACGTATAACGTATAACGTATAACGTATAACGTATAACGTATAACGTATAACGTATAACGTATAACGTATAACGTATAACGTATAACGCATAACGTATAACGTATAACGTATAACGCATAACGTATAAGGTATAACGTATAACGTATAACGTATAACGCATAACGTATAACGCATAACGTATAACGTATAACGCATAACGTATAACGTATAACGTATAAGGTGTAACGTATAACGCATAACGTATAACGTATAACGTATAACGTATAACGTATAACGTATAACGTATAACGTATAAGGTGTAACGTATAACGCATAACGTATAACGTATAACGTATAACGTATAACGTATAACGTATAACGTATAACGTATAACGTATAACGTATAACGTATAACGTATAACGTATAACGTATAACGTATAACGTATAACGTATAACGTATAACGTATAACGTATAACGTATAACGTATAACGTATAACGTATAACGTATAACGTATAACGTATAACGTATAACGTATAACGTATAACGTATAACGTATAACGTATAACGTATAACGTATAACGTGTAACGTGTAACGTGTAACGTATAACGTATAACGTATAACGTGTAACGTGTAACGTGTAACGTGTAACGTATAACGTATAACGTATAACGTATAACGTATAACGTATAACGTATAACGTATAACGTATAACGTATAACGTATAACGTATAACGTATAACGTATAACGTATAACGTATAACGTATAACGTATAACGTATAACGTATAACGTATAACGTATAACGTATAACGTATAACGTATAACGTATAACGTATAACGTATAACGTATAACGTATAACGTATAACGTATAACGTATAACGTATAACGTATAACGTATAACGTATAACGTATAACGTATAACGTATAACGTATAACGTATAACGTATAACGTATAACGTATAACGTATAACGTATAACGTATAACGTATAACGTATAACGTATAACGTATAACGTATAACGTATAACGTATAACGTATAACGTATAACGTATAACGTATAACGTATAACGTATAACGTATAACGTATAACGTATAACGTATAACGTATAACGTATAAGGTGTAACGTATAACGCATAACGTATAACGTATAACGTATAACGTATAACGTATAACGTATAACGTATAACGTATAAAGTATAACGTATAACGCATAACATATAACGTATCTTGTGTAACGTATAACGCATAAAGTATAACGTATAACGTATAACGTATAACGTATAACGTATAACGTATAACGTATAACGTATAACGTATAACGTATAACGTATAACGTATAACGTATAACGTATAACGTATAACGTATAACGTATAACGTATAACGTATAAGGTGGAACGTATAACGCATAACGTATAACGTATAACGTATAACGTATAACGTATAACGTATAACGTATAACGTATAACGTATAACGCATAACGTATAAAGTATAACGTATAACGTATAACGTATAACGTATAACGTATAACGTATAACGTATAACGTATAACGTATAACGTATAACGTATAACGTATAACGTATAACGTATAACGTATAACGTATAACGTATAACGTATAACGTATAACGTATAACGTATAACGTATAACGTATAACGTATAACGTATAACGTATAACGTATAACGTATAACGTATAACGTATAACGTATAACGTATAACGTATAACGTATAACGTATAACGTATAACGTATAACGTATAACGTATAACGTATAACGTATAACGTATAACGTATAACGTATAACGTATAACGTATAACGTATAACGTATAACGTATAACGTATAACGTATAACGTATAACGTATAACGTATAACGTATAACGTATAACGTATAACGTATAACGTATAACGTATAACGTATAACGTATAACGTATAACGTATAACGTATAACGTATAACGTATAACGTATAACGTATAACGTATAACGTATAACGTATAACGTATAACGCATAACGTATAACGTATAAGGTGTAACGTATAACGCATAACGTATAACATATAACGTATAAGGTGTGACGTATAACGCATAACGTATAACGTATAACGTATAACGTATAACGTATAACGTATAACGTATAACGTATAACGTATAACGTATAACGTATAACGTATAACGTATAACGCATAACGTATAACGTATAACGTATAACGCATAACGTATAAGGTATAACGTATAACGTATAACGTATAACGCATAACGTATAACGCATAACGTATAACGTATAACGCATAACGTATAACGTATAACGTATAAGGTGTAACGTATAACGCATAACGTATAACGTATAACGTATAACGTATAACGTATAACGTATAACGTATAACGTATAAGGTGTAACGTATAACGCATAACGTATAACGTATAACGTATAACGTATAACGTATAACGTATAACGTATAACGTATAACGTATAACGTATAACGTATAACGTATAACGTATAACGTATAACGTATAACGTATAACGTATAACGTATAACGTATAACGTATAACGTATAACGTATAACGTATAACGTATAACGTATAACGTATAACGTATAACGTATAACGTATAACGTATAACGTATAACGTATAACGTATAAAGTATAACGTATAACGCATAACATATAACGTATCTTGTGTAACGTATAACGCATAAAGTATAACGTATAACGTATAACGTATAAGGTGTAACGTATAACGCATAACGTATAACGTATAACGTATAACGTATAACGTATAAGGTGGAACGTATAACGCATAACGTATAACGTATAACGTATAACGTATAACGTATAACGTATAACGTATAACGTATAACGTATAACGCATAACGTATAACGTATAACGTATAACGTATAACGTATAACGTATAACGTATAACGTATAACGTATAACGTATAACGTATAACGTATAACGTATAACGTATAACGTATAACGTATAACGTATAACGTATAACGTATAACGTATAACGTATAACGTATAACGTATAACGTATAACGTATAACGTATAACGTATAACGTATAACGTATAACGTATAACGTATAACGTATAACGTATAACGTATAACGTATAACGTATAACGTATAACGTATAACGTATAACGTATAACGTATAACGTATAACGTATAACGTATAACGTATAACGTATAACGTATAACGTATAACGTATAAGGTGTAACGTATAACGCATAACGTATAACATATAACGTATAAGGTGTGACGTATAACGCATAACGTATAACGTATAACGTATAACGTATAACGTATAACGTATAACGTATAACGTATAACGTATAACGTATAACGTATAACGTATAACGTATAACGTATAACGTATAACGCATAACGTATAACGCATAACGTATAAGGTATAACGTATAACGTATAACGTATAACGCATAACGTATAACGCATAACGTATAACGTATAACGCATAACGTATAACGTATAACGTATAAGGTGTAACGTATAACGCATAACGTATAACGTATAACGTATAACGTATAACGTATAACGTATAACGTATAACGTATAAGGTGTAACGTATAACGCATAACGTATAACGTATAACGTATAAGGTGTAACGTATAACGCATAACGTATAACGTATAACGTATAACGTATAACGTATAACGTATAACGTATAACGTATAACGTATAACGTATAACGTATAACGTATAACGTATAACGTATAACGTATAACGTATAACGTATAACGTATAACGTATAACGTATAACGTATAACGTATAACGTATAACGTATAACGTATAACGTATAACGTATAACGTGTAACGTATAACGTGTAACGTATAACGTATAACGTATAACGTATAACGTGTAACGTGTAACGTGTAACGTGTAACGTATAACGTATAACGTATAACGTATAACGTATAACGTATAACGTATAACGTATAACGTATAACGTATAACGTATAACGTATAACGTATAACGTATAACGTATAACGTATAACGTATAACGTATAACGTATAACGTATAACGTATAACGTATAACGTATAACGTATAACGTATAACGTATAACGTATAACGTATAACGTATAACGTATAACGTATAACGTATAACGTATAACGTATAACGTATAACGTATAACGTATAACGTATAACGTATAACGTATAACGTATAACGTATAACGTATAACGTATAACGTATAACGTATAACGTATAACGTATAACGTATAACGTATAACGTATAACGTATAACGTATAACGTATAACGTATAACGTATAACGTATAACGTATAACGTATAACGTATAACGTATAACGTATAACGTATAACGTATAACGTATAACGTATAACGTATAAGGTGTAACGTATAACGCATAACGTATAACGTATAACGTATAACGTATAACGTATAACGTATAACGTATAACGTATAAAGTATAACGTATAACGCATAACATATAACGTATCTTGTGTAACGTATAACGCATAAAGTATAACGTATAACGTATAACGTATAACGTATAACGTATAACGTATAACGTATAACGTATAACGTATAACGTATAACGTATAACGTATAACGTATAACGTATAACGTATAACGTATAACGTATAAGGTGGAACGTATAACGCATAACGTATAACGTATAACGTATAACGTATAACGTATAACGTATAACGTATAACGTATAACGTATAACGTATAAAGTATAACGTATAACGTATAACGTATAACGTATAACGTATAACGTATAACGTATAACGTATAACGTATAACGTATAACGTATAACGTATAACGTATAACGTATAACGTATAACGTATAACGTATAACGTATAACGTATAACGTATAACGTATAACGTATAACGTATAACGTATAACGTATAACGTATGACGTATAACGTATAACGTATAACGTATAACGTATAACGTATAACGTATAACGTATAACGTATAAGGTGTAACGTATAACGCATAACGTATAACGTATAACGTATAACGTATAACGTATAACGTATAACGTATAACGTATAAAGTATAACGTATAACGCATAACATATAACGTATCTTGTGTAACGTATAACGCATAAAGTATAACGTATAACGTATAACGTATAAGGTGTAACGTATAACGCATAACGTATAACGTATAACGTATAACGTATAACGTATAAGGTGGAACGTATAACGCATAACGTATAACGTATAACGTATAACGTATAACGTATAACGTATAACGTATAACGTATAACGTATAACGTATAACGTATAACGTATAACGCATAACGTATAACGTATAACGTATAACGTATAACGTATAACGTATAACGTATAACGTATAACGTATAACGTATAACGTATAACGTATAACGTATAACGTATAACGTATAACGTATAACGTATAACGTATAACGTATAAGGTGTAACGTATAACGCATAACGTATAACGTATAACGTATAACGTATAACGTATAACGTATAACGTATAACGTATAACGTATAACGTATAAAGTATAACGTATAACGCATAACATATAACGTATAAGGTATAACGTATAACGTATAACGTATAACGTATAAGGTATAACGTATAACGTATAACGTATAACGTATAACGTATAACGTATAACGTATAACGTATAACGTATAACGTATAACGTATAACGTATAACGTATAACGTATAACGTATAACGTATAACGTATAACGTATAACGTATAACGTATAACGTATAACGTATAACGTATAACGTATAACGTATAACGTATAACGTATAACGTATAACGTATAACGCATAACGTATAACGTATAACGTATAACGCATAACGTATAAGGTATAACGTATAACGTATAACGTATAACGTATAACCTATAACGCATAACGTATAACGTATAACGCATAACGTATAACGTATAACGTATAACGTATAACGTATAACGTATAACGTATAACGTATAACGTATAACGTATAACGTATAACGTATAACGTATAACGTATAACGTATAACGTATAACGTATAACGTATAACGTATAACGTATAACGTATAACGTATAACGTATAACGTATAACGTATAACGTATAACGTATAACGTATAACGTATAACGTATAACGTATAACGTATAACGTATAACGTATAACGTATAACGTATAACGTATAACGTATAACGTATAACGTATAACGTATAACGTATAACGTATAACGTATAACGTATAACGTATAACGTATAACGTATAACGTATAACGTATAACGTATAACGTATAACGTATAACGTATAACGTATAACGTATAACGTATAACGTATAACGTATAACGTATAACGTATAACGTATAACGTATAACGTATAACGTATAACGTATAACGTATAACGTATAACGTATAACGTATAACGTATAACGTATAACGTATAACGTATAAGGTGTAACGTATAACGCATAACGTATAACGTATAACGTATAACGTATAACGTATAACGTATAACGTATAAAGTATAACGTATAACGCATAACATATAACGTATCTTGTGTAACGTATAACGCATAAAGTATAACGTATAACGTATAACGTATAAGGTGTAACGTATAACGCATAACGTATAACGTATAACGTATAACGTATAACGTATAAGGTGGAACGTATAACGCATAACGTATAACGTATAACGTATAACGTATAACGTATAACGTATAACGTATAACGTATAACGTATAACGCATAACGTATAACGTATAACGTATAACGTATAACGTATAACGTATAACGTATAACGTATAACGTATAACGTATAACGTATAACGTATAACGTATAACGTATAACGTATAACGTATAACGTATAACGTATAACGTATAACGTATAACGTATAACGTATAACGTATAACGTATAACGTATAACGTATAACGTATAACGTATAACGTATAACGTATAACGTATAACGTATAACGTATAACGTATAACGTATAACGTATAACGTATAACGTATAACGTATAACGTATAACGTATGACGTATAACGTATAACGTATAACGTATAACGTATAACGCATAACATATAACGTATAAGGTATAACGTATAACGTATAACGTATAACGTATAAGGTATAACGTATAACGTATAACGTTTAACGTATAACGTATAACGTATAACGTATAACGTATAACGTATAACGTATAACGTATAACGTATAACGTATAACGTATAACGTATAACGTATAACGTATAACGTATAACGTATAACGTATAACGTATAACGTATAACGTATAACGTATAACGCATAACGTATAACGTATAACGTATAACGCATAACGTATAAGGTATAACGTATAACGTATAACGTATAACGTATAACCTATAACGCATAACGTATAACGTATAACGCATAACGTATAACGTATAACGTATAACGTATAACGTATAACGTATAACGTATAACGTATAACGTATAACGTATAACGTATAACGTATAACGTATAACGTATAACGTATAACGTATAACGTATAACGTATAACGTATAACGTATAACGTATAACGTATAACGTATAACGTATAACGTATAACGTATAACGTATAACGTATAACGTATAACGTATAACGTATAACGTATAACGTATAACGTATAACGTATAACGTATAACGTATAACGTATAACGTATAACGTATAACGTATAACGTATAACGTATAACGTATAACGTATAACGTATAACGTATAACGTATAACGTATAACGTATAACGTATAACGTATAACGTATAACGTATAACGTATAACGTATAACGTATAACGTATAACGTATAACGTATAACGTATAACGTATAACGTATAAGGTGTAACGTATAACGCATAACGTATAACGTATAACGTATAACGTATAACGTATAACGTATAACGTATAAAGTATAACGTATAACGCATAACATATAACGTATCTTGTGTAACGTATAACGCATAAAGTATAACGTATAACGTATAACGTATAAGGTGTAACGTATAACGCATAACGTATAACGTATAACGTATAACGTATAACGTATAAGGTGGAACGTATAACGCATAACGTATAACGTATAACGTATAACGTATAACGTATAACGTATAACGTATAACGTATAACGTATAACGCATAACGTATAACGTATAACGTATAACGTATAACGTATAACGTATAACGTATAACGTATAACGTATAACGTATAACGTATAACGTATAACGTATAACGTATAACGTATAACGTATAACGTATAACGTATAACGTATAACGTATAACGTATAACGTATAACGTATAACGTATAACGTATAACGTATAACGTATAACGTATAACGTATAACGTATAACGTATAACGTATAACGTATAACGTATAACGTATAACGTATAACGTATAACGTATAACGTATGACGTATAACGTATAAGGTATAACGTATAACGTATAACGTATAACGTATAACGTATAACGTATAACGTATAAGGTGTAACGTATAACGCATAACGTATAACGTATAACGTATAACGTATAACGTATAACGTATAACGTATAACGTATAAAGTATAACGTATAACGCATAACATATAACGTATCTTGTGTAACGTATAACGCATAAAGTATAACGTATAACGTATAACGTATAAGGTGTAACGTATAACGCATAACGTATAACGTATAACGTATAACGTATAACGTATAAGGTGGAACGTATAACGCATAACGTATAACGTATAACGTATAACGTATAACGTATAACGTATAACGTATAACGTATAACGTATAACGTATAACGTATAACGTATAACGTATAACGTATAACGTATAACGCATAACGTATAACGCATAACGTATAACGTATAACGTATAACGTATAACGTATAACGTATAACGTATAACGTATAACGTATAACGTATAACGTATAACGTATAACGTATAACGTATAACGTATAACGTATAACGTATAACGTATAACGTATAACGTATAACGTATAACGTATAACGTATAACGTATAACGTATAACGTATAACGTATAACGTATAACGTATAACGTATAACGTATAACGTATAACGTATAACGTATAACGTATAACGTATAACGTATAACGTATAACGTATAACGTATAACGTATAACGTATAACGTATAACGTATAACGTATAACGTATAACGTATAACGTATAACGTATAACGTATAACGTATAACGTATAACGTATAACGTATAACGTATAACGTATAACGTATAACGTATAACGTATAACGTATAACGGTATAACGTATAACGTATAACGTATAACGTATAACGTATAACGTATAACGTATAACGTATAACGTATAACGTATAACGTATAACGTATAACGTATAACGTATAACGTATAACGTATAACGTATAACGTATAACGTATAACGTATAACGTATAACGTATAACGTATAACGTATAACGTATAACGTATACGATAACGTATAACGTATAACGTATAACGTATAACGTATAACGTATAACGTATAACGTATAACGTATAACGTATAACGTATAACGTATAACGTATAACGTATAACGTATAAGGTGGAACGTAATAACGCATAACGTATAACGTATAACGTATAACGTATAACGTATAACGTATAACGTATAACGTATAACGTATAACGTTATAAACGTATAACGTATAACGTATAACGTATAACGTATAACGTATAACGTATAACGTATAACGTATAACGTATAACGTATAACGTATAACGTATAACGTATAACGTATAACGTATAACGTATAACGTATAACGTATAACGTATAACGTATAACGTATAACGTATAACGTATAACGTATAACGTATAACGTATAACGTATAACGTATAACGTATAACGTATAACGTATAACGTATAACGTATAACGTATAACGTATAACGTATAACGTATAACGTATAACGTATAACGTATAACGTATAACGTATAACGTATAACGTATAACGTATAACGTATAACGTATAACGTATAACGTATAACGTATAACGTATAACGTATAACGTATAGACGTATAACGTATAACGTATAGGTTAACGTATAACGTATAACGTATAACGTATAACGTATAACGTATAACGTATAACGTATAACGTTTAACGTATAACGTATAACGTATAACGTATAACGTATAACGTATAACGTATAACGTATAACGTATAACGATAACGTATAACGTATAACGTATAACGTATAACGTATAACGTATAACGTATAACGTATAACGTATAACGTATAACGTATAACGTATAACGTATAACGTATAACGTATAACGTATAACGTATAACGTATAACGTATAACGTATAACGTATAACGTATAACGTATAACGTATAACGTATAACGTATAACGTATAACGTATAACGTATAACGTATAACGTATAACGTATAACGTATAACGTATAACGTATAACGTATAACGTATGACGTATAACGTATAAGGTATAACGTATAACGTATAACGTATAACGTATAACGTATAACGTATAACGTATAAGGTGTAACGTATAACGCATAACGTATAACGTATAACGTATAACGTATAACGTATAACGTATAACGTATAACGTATAAAGGTATAACGTATAACGCATAACATATAACGTATCTTGTGTAACGTATAACGCATAAAGTATAACGTATAACGTATAACGTATAAGGTGTAACGTATAACGCATAACGTATAACGTATAACGTATAACGTATAACGTATAAGGTGGAACGTATAACGCATAACGTATAACGTATAACGTATAACGTATAACGTATAACGTTATAACGTATAACGTATAACGTATAACGTATAACGTATAAACGTATAACGTATAACGTATAACGTATAACGTATAACGTATAACGTATAACGTTAACGTATAACGTATAACGTATAACGTTAACGTATAACGTATAACGTATAACGTATAACGTATAACGTATAACGTATAACGTATAACGTATAACGTATAACGTATAACGTATAACGTATAACGTATAACGTATAACGTATAACGTATAACGTATAACGTATAACGTATAACGTATAACGTATAACGTATAACGTATAACGTATAACGTATAACGTATAACGTATAACGTATAACCGTATAACGTATAACGTATAACGTTAAGATAACGTATAACGTATAACGTATAACGTATAACGTATAACGTATAACGTATAACGTATAACGTATAACGTATAACGTATAACGTATAACGTATAACGTATAACGTATAACGTATAACGTATAACGTATAACGTATAACGTATAACGTATAACGTATAACGTATAACGTATAACGTATAACGTATAACGTATAACGTATAACGTATAACGTATAACGTATAACGTATAACGTTATAACGTATAACGTATAACGTATAACGTATAACGTATAACGTATAACGTATAACGTATAACGTATAACGTATAAGGTGGGAACGTATAACGCATAACGTATAAACGTATAACGTATAACGTATAACGTATAACGTATAACGTATAACGTATAACGTATAACGTATAACGTATAACGTATAACGTATAACGTAGTAACGTATAACGTATAACGCATAACGTTACGTATAACGTATAACGTATAACGTATAACGTATAACGTATAACGTATAACGTATAACGTATAACGTATAACCGTATAAACGTATAACGTATAACGTATAACGTATAACGTATAACGTATAACGTATAACGTATAACGTATAACGTATAACGTATAACGTATAACGTATAACGTATAACGTATAACGTATAACGTATAAACGTATAACGTATAACGTATAACGTATAACGTATAACGTATAACGTATAACGTATAACGTATAACGTATAACGTATAACGTATAACGTATAACGTATAACGTATAACGTATAACGTATAACGTATAACGTATAACGTATAAACGTATAACGTATAACGTATAACGTATAACGTATAACGTATAAACGTATAACGTATAACGTATAACGTATAACGTATAACGTATAACGTATAACGTTATAACGTATAACGTATAACGTATAACGTATAACGTATAACGTATACGTATAACGTATAACGTATAACGTATAACGTATAACGTATAACGTATAACGTATAACGTATAACGTAATAACGTATAACGTATAACGTATAACGTATAACGTAGTAACGTATAACGCAGTAACGTATAACGTAAGTAACGTATAACGTATAACGTATAACGTATAACGTATAACGTATAACGTATAACGTATAACGTATAACGTATAACGTATAACGTATAACGTATAACGTATAACGTATAACGTATAACGTATAACGTATAACGTTAACGTATAACGTATAAACGTATAACGTATAACGTATAACGTATAACGTATAACGTATAACGTATAACGTATAACGTATAACGTATAACGTATAACGTATAACGTATAACGTATAACGTATAACGTATAAGGTGTAACGTATAACGCATAACGTATAACGTATAACGTATAACGTATAACGTATAACGTATAAAGTATAACGTATAACGCATAACATATAACGTATCTTGTGTAACGTATAACGCAAAGTAAAGTATAACGTATAAAGTATAACGTATAACGCATAACATATAACGTATCTTGTGTAACGTATAACGCATAAAGTATAACGTATAACGTATAACGTATAAGGTGTAACGTATAACGCATAACGTATAACGTATAACGTATAACGTATAACGTATAACGTATAAGGTGGGAACGTATAACGCATAACGTATAACGTATAACGTATAACGTATAACGTATAACGTATAACGTATAACGTATAACGTATAACGTATAACGTATAACGTATAACGTATAACGTATAACGTATAACGTATAACGCATAACGTATAACGCATAACGTATAACGTATAACGCATAACGTATAACGTATAACGTATAACGTATAACGTATAACGTATAACGTATAACGTATAACGTATAACGTATAACGTATAACGTATAACGTATAACGTTATAACGTATAACGGTATAACGTATAACGTATAACGTATAACGTATAACGTATAACGTATAACGTATAACGTATAACGTATAACGTATAACGTATAACGTATAACGTATAACGTATAACGTATCAACGTATAACGTATAACGTATAACGTATAACGTATAACGTATAACGTATAACGTATAACGTATAACGTATAACGTATAACGTATAACGTATAACGTATAACGTATAACGTATAACGTATAACGTATAACGTATAACGTATAACGTATAACGTATAACGTATAACGTATAACGTATAACGTATAACGTATAAGGTGTAACGTATAACGCATAACGTATAACGTATAACGTATAACGTATAACGTATAACGTATAGACGTATAACGTATAACGTATAAAGGTATAACGTATAACGCATAACATATAACGTATCTTGTGTAACGTATAACGCATAAAGTATAACGTATAAAGTATAACGTATAACGCATAACATATAACGTATCTTGTGTAACGTATAACGCATAAAGTATAACGTATAACGTATAACGTATAAGGTGTAACGTATAACGCATAACGTATAACGTATAACGTATAACGTATAACGTATAAGGTGGGAACGTATAACGCATAACGTATAACGTATAACGTATAACGTATAACGTATAACGTATAACGTATAACGTATAACGTATAACGTATAACGTATAACGTATAACGTATAACGTATAACGTATAACGTATAACGCATAACGTATAACGCATAACGTATAACGTATAACGTTATAACGTATAACGTATAACGCATAACGTATAACGCATAACGTATAACGGATAACGTATAACGTATAACGTATAACGTATAACGTTATAACGTATAACGTATAACGTATAACGTATAACGTATAACGTATAACGTATAACGTTATAACGTATAACGTATAACGTATAACGTATTAACGTATAACGTATACGTATACGTATAACGTATAACGTATAACGTATAACGTATAACGTATAACGTATAACGTATAACGTATAACGTAGTAACGTATAACGTATAACGTATAACGTATAACGTATAACGTATAACGTATAAACGTATAACGTATAACGTATAACGTATAACGTGATAACGTAATAACGTTATAACGTATAACGTATAAACGTATAACGTATAACGTATAACGTATAACGTATAACGTATAACGTAGTTAACGTATAACGTATAACGTATAACGTATAACGTATAACGTATAACGTATAACGTATAACGTATAACGTATAACGTATAACGTATAACGTATAACGTATAACGTATAACGTATAACGTATAACGTATAACGTATAACGTATAACGTATAACGTATAACGTATAACGTATAACGTATAACGTATAACGTATAACGTATAACGTATAACGTATAACGTATAACGTATAACGTATAACGTATAACGTATAACGTATAACGTATAACGTATAACGTATAACGTATAACGTATAACGTAGTAACGTATAACGTATAACGTATAACGTATAACGTATAACGTATAACGTATAACGTATAACGTATAACGTATAACGTATAACGTATAACGTATAACGTATAACGTATAACGTATAACGTATAACGTATAACGTATAACGTATAACGTATATAACGTATAACGTATAACGTATAACGTATAACGTATAACCGTATAACGTATAACGTATAACGTATAACGTATAACGTATAACGTATAACGTATAACGTATAACGTATAACGTATAACGTATAACGTATAACGTATAACGTATAACGTATAACGTATAACGTATAACGTATAACGTATAACGTATAACGTATAACGTATAACGTATAACGTATAACGTATAACGTATAACGTATAACGTATAACGTATAACGTATAACGTATAACGTATAACGTATAAACGTATAACGTATAACGTATAACGTATAACGTATAACGTATAACGGTATAACGTATAACGTATAACGTATAACGTATAACGTATAACGTATAACGTATAACGTATAACGTATAACGTATAACGTATAACGTATAACGTATAACGTATAACGTATAACGTATAACGTATAACGTATAACGTATAACGTAAAACGTATAACGTATAACGTATAACGTATAACGTATAACGTATAACGTATAACGTATAACGTATAACGTATAACGTATAACGTATAACGTAATAACGTATAACGTATAACGTATAACGTATAACGTATAACGTATAACGTATAACGTATAACGTATAACGTATAACGTATAACGTATAACGTATAACGTATAACGTATAACGTATAACGTATAACGTATAACGTATAACGTTAAACGTATAACGTATAACGTATAACGTATAACGTATAAACGTATAACGTATAACGTATAACGTATAACGTATAACGTATAACGTATAACGTATAACGTATAACGTATAACGTATAACGTATAACGTATAACGTATAACGTATAACGTATAACGTATAACGTATAACGTATAACGTATAACGTATAACGTATAACGTATAACGTATAACGTATCAACGTATAACGTATAACGTATAACGTATAACGTATAACGTATAACGTATAACGTATAACGTATAACGTATAACGTATAACGTATAACGTATAACGTATAAACGTATAACGTATAACGTATAAACGTATAACGTATAACGTATAACGTATAAACGTATAACGTATAACGTATAACGTATAACGTATAACGTATAACGTATAACGTATAACGTATAACGTATAACGTATAACGTATAACGTATAACGTATAACGTATAACGTATAACGTATAACGTATAACGTATAACGTATAACGTATAACGTATAACGTATAACGTATAACGTATAACGTATAACGTATAACGTATAACGTATAACGTATAACGTATAACGTATAACGTATAACGTATAACGTATAACGTATAACGTATAACGTATAACGTATAACGTAACGTATAACGTATAACGTATAACGTATAACGTATAACGTATAACGTATAACGTATAACGTATAACGTATAACGTATAACGTATAACGTATAACGTATAACGTATAACGTATACGTATAACGTATAACGTATAACGTATAACGTATAACGTATAACGTATAACGTATAACGTATAACGTATAACGTATAACGTATAACGTATAACGTATTAACGTATAACGTATAACGTATAACGTATAACGTATAACGTATAACGTATAAACGTATAACGTATAACGTATAACGTATAACGTATAACGTATAACGTATAACGTATACGTAATAACGTGATAACGTATAACGTATAACGTATAACGTATAACGTATAACGTATAACGTATAACGTATAACGTATAACGTATAACGTATAACGTATAACGTATAACGTATAACGTATAACGTATAACGTATAACGTATAACGTATAACGTATAACGTATAACGTATAACGTATAACGTATAACGTATAACGTATAACGTATAACGTATAACGTATAACGTATAACGTATAACGTATAACGTTTAACGTATAACGTATAACGTATAACGTATAACGTATAACGTATAACGTATAACGTATAACGTATAACGTATAACGTATAACGTATAACGTATAACGTATAACGTATAACGTATAACGTATAACGTATAACGTATAACGTATAACGTATAACGTATAACGTATAACGTATAACGTATAACGTATAACGTATAACGTATAACGTATAACGTATAACGTATAACGTATAACGTATAACGTATAACGTATAACGTATAACGTATAACGCATAACGCATAAAGTATAACGTATAACGCATAACGTATAAGGTGTAACGTATAACGCATAACGTATAACGGATAACGTATAACGTATAACGTATAACGCATAACGTATAAGGTGTAACGTATAACGCATAACGTATAACGCATAACGTATAACGTATAACGCATAACGGATAACGTATAACGCATAACGCATAACGTATAACGCATAACGTATAACGTATAACGCATAACGGATAACGTATAACGTATAACGCATAACGTATAACGTATAACGTATAACGTATAACGTATAACGTATACCGTATAAAGTATAACGTATAACTTATAACGTATAACGTATAACGTATAACGTATACGTATAACGTATAACGTATAACGTATAACGTTATAACGTATAACGTATAACGTATAACGTATAACGTATAACGTATAACGTATAACGTATAACGTATAACGTATAACGTATAACGTATAACGTATAACGTATAACGTATAACGTATAACGTATAACGTATAACGTATAACGTAGTAACGTATAACGTATAACGTATAACGTATAACGTATAACGTATAACGTATAACGTATAACGTATAACGTATAACGTATAACGTATAACGTATAACGTATAACGTATAACGTTTAACGTATAACGTATAACGTATAACGTATACGATAACGTATAACGTATAACGTATAACGTATAACGTATAACGTATAACGTATAACGTATAACGTATAACGTATAACGTATAACGTATAACGTATAACGTATAACGTATAACGTATAACGTATAACGTATAACGTATAGTTAACGTATAACGTATAACGTATAACGTATAACGTATAACGTATAACGTATAACGTATAACGTATAACGTATAACGTATAACGTATAACGTATAACGTATAACGTATAACGTATAACGTATAACGTATAACGTATAACGTATAACGTATAACGTATAACGTATAACGTATAACGTATAACGTATAACGTATAACGTATATCGTATAACGTATACGTTATACGTTATACGTTATACGTTATACGTTATACGTTATACGTTATACGTTATACGTTATACGTTTATACGTTATACGTTATACGTTATACGTTTATACGTTATACGTTATACGTTATTCGTTATACGTTATACGTTATACGTTATACGTTATACGTTATACGTTATACGTTATACGTTATACGTTATACGTTATACGTTTATACGTTACGTTATACGTTATACGTTATACGTTATACGTTATACGTTATACGTTATACGTTATACGTTATACGTTATACGTTATACGTTATACGTTATACGTTATACGTTTATACGTTATACGTTATACGTTATACGTTATACGTTATACGTTATACGTTATACGTTATACGTTATACGTTATACGTTATACGTTATACGTTATAGCGTTATACGTTATACGTTATACGTTATACGTTATACGTTATACGTTATACGTTATACGTTATAGTATACGTTATACGTTATACGTTATACGTTATACGTTATACGTTATACGTTATACGTTATACGTTATACGTTATACGTTATACGTTATACGTTATACGTTATACGTTATACGTTATACGTTATACGTTATACGTTATACGTTATACGTTATACGTTATACGTTATACGTTATACGTTATACGTTATACGTTATACGTTATACGTTATACGTTATAAGTTATACGTTATACTTTATACGGTATACGTTATACGTTATACGTTATACGTTATACGTTATACGTTATGCGTTATACGTTATACGTTATCCGTTATGCGTTATACGTTATACGTTATGCGTTATACGTTATGCGTTATGCGTTATACGTTATCCGTTATGCGTTTATACGTTATACGTTATGCGTTATACGTTATGCGTTATACGTTACACCTTATACGTTATGCGTTATACGTTATACGTTATACGTTATCCGTTATACGTTATGCGTTATACGTTACACCTTATACGTTATGCGTTATACGTTATACTTTATGCGTTATGCGTTATACGTTATACGTTATACGTTTATACGTTATACGTTATACGTTATACGTTATACGTTATACGTTATACGTTATACGTTATACGTTATACGTTATACGTTTATACGTTATACGTTATACGTTATACGTTATACGTATCGTTATACGTTATACGTACGTTATACGTTATACGTTATACGTTATACGTTATACGTTATACGTTATACGTTATACGTTATACGTTATACGTTTACGTTATACGTTATACGTTATACGTTATACGTTTATACGTTTATACGTTTATACGTTATACGTTATACGTTATACGTTATACGTTATACGTTATACGTTATACGTTATACGTTATACGTTATACGTTATACGTTATACGTTATACTTATACGTTATACGTTATACGTTATACGTTATACGTTATACGTTATACGTTATACGTTATACGTTATACGTTATACGTTATACGTTATACGTTATACGTTATACGGTTATACGTTATACGTTATACGTTATACGTTATACGTTATACGTTATACGTTATACGTTATACGTTATACGTTATACGTTATACGTTATACGTTATACGTTATACGTTATACGTTATACGTTATACGTTATACGTTATACGTTATACGTTATACGTTATACGTTATACGTTTATACGTTATACGTTATACGTTATACGTTATACGTTATACGTTATACGTTATACGTTATACGTTATACGTTATACGTTATACGTTATACGTTATACGTTATACGTTATACGTTATACGTTATACGTTATACGTTATACGTTATACGTTTTACGTTATACGTTATACGTTATACGTTATACGTTTATACGTTATACGTTATACGTTATACGTTATACGTTACGTTTATACGTTATTACGTTATACGTTATACGTTATACGTTATACGTTATACGTTATACGTTATACGTTATACGTTATACGTTATACGTTATACGTTATACGTTATACGTTATACGTTATACGTTATACGTTATACGTTTATACGTTATACGTTATACGTTATACGTTATACGTTATACGTTATACGTTATTACGTTATACGTTTATACGTTATACGTTATACGTTATACGTTATACGTTATACGTTATACGTTATACGTTATACGTATACGTTATACGTTATACGTTATACGTTATACGTTTATACGTTATACGTTATACGTTTATACGTTATACGTTATACGTTATACGTTATACGTTATACGTTATACGTTATACGTTATACGTTATACGTTTATACGTTATACGTTATACGTTATACGTATACGTTATAGTTACGTTATACGTTATACGTTATACGTTATACGTTATACGTTATACGTTATACGTTATACGTTATACGTTATACGTTATACGTTATACGTTATACGTATACGTTATACGTTATACGTTATACGTTATACGTTATACGTTATACGTTATACGTTATACGTTATACGTTATACGTTATACGTTATACGTTATACGTTATACGTTATACGTTATACGTTTATACGTTATACGTTATACGTTATACGTTATACGTTATACGTTATACGTTATACGTTATACGTTATACGTTATACGTTATACGTTATACGTTATACGTTATACGTTATACGTTATACGTTATACGTTATACGTTATACGTTATACGTTATACGTTTATACGTTATACGTTTATACGTTATACGTTATACGTTATACGTTATACGTTATACGTTATACGTTATACGTTATTACGTTATACGTTATACGTTATACGTTATACGTTTACGTTATACGTTATACTTTATACGTTATACGTTATACGTTTATACGTTTTACGTTATACGTTTATACGTTATACGTTATACGTTATACGTTATACGTTATACGTTTATTACGTTATACGTTATACGTTATACGTTTATACGTTATACGTTATACGTTATACGTTATACGTTATACGTTATACGTTATACGTTATACGTTATACGTTATACGTTATACGTTATACGTTTATTCTTATACGTTATACGTTATACGTTATACGTTATACGTTATACGTTATACGTTATACGTTATACGTTATACGTTATACGTTATACTTTATACGTTATACGTTATACGTTTATACGTTATACGTTATACGTTATACGTTATACGTTATACGTTATACGTTATACGTTTTATACGTTATACGTTATTACGTTATACGTTATACGGTTATACGTTATACGTTATACGTTATACGTTATACGTTATACGTTATACGTTATACGTTATACGTTATACGTTATACGTTATACGTTATACGTTATACGTTATACGTTATACGTTATACGTTATACGTTATACGTTATACGTTATACGTTATACGTTATACGTTATACGTTATACGTTATACGTTATACGTTATACGTTATACGTTATACGTTATACGTTATACGTTATACGTTATACGTTATACGTTATACGTTATACGTTTATACGTTATACGTTATACGTTATACGTTATACGTTATACGTTATACGTTATACGTTATACGTTATACGTTTATACGTTATACGTTATACGTTATACGTTATATCGTTATACGTTATACGTTATACGTTATACGTTATACGTTATACGTTATACGTTATACGTTATACGTTATACGTTATACGTTATACGTTTATACGTTATACGTTATACGTTATACGTTATACGTTATACGTTATACGTTATACGTTATACGTTATACGTTATACGTTATACGTTATACGTTGTATACGTTATACGTTATACGTTATACGTTATACGTTATACGTTATACGTTATACGTTATACGTTATACGTTATACGTTATACGTTATACGTTATACGTTTATACGTTATACGTTATACGTTATACGTTATACGTTATTCGTTATACGTTATACGTTATACGTACGTTATACGTTATACGTTATGCGTTATACGTTATGCGTTATACGTTATACGTTATACGTTATACGTTATACGTTTATGCGTTATACGTTATGCGTTATACGTTTATACGTTATACGTTATACGTTATACGTTATACGTTATACGTTATACGTTATACGTTATACGTTATACGTTATACGTTATACGTTATACGTTATACGTTATACGTTATGCGTTATACGTTCCACCTATACGTTATACGTTATACGTTATACGTTATACGTTTATGCGTTATACGTTACACCTTATACGTTATACGTTATACGTTATACTTTATGCGTTATACGTTACACAAGATACGTTATATGTTATGCGTTATACGTTATACTTTATACGTTATACTTTATGCGTTATACGTTACACAAGATACGTTATATGTTATGCGTTATACGTTATACTTTATACGTTATACGTTATACGTTATACGTTATACGTTATACGTTATACGTTATACGTTATACGTTATGCGTTATACGTTACACCTTATACGTTATACGTTATACGTTATACGTTATACGTTATACGTTATACGTTATACGTTATACGTTATACGTTATACGTTATACGTTATACGTTATACGTTATACGTTATACGTTATACGTTATACGTTATACGTTATACGTTATACGTTATACGTTATACGTTATACGTTATACGTTATACGTTATACGTTGTACGTTATACGTTATACGTTATACGTTATACGTTATACGTTATACGTTATACGTTATACGTTATACGTTATACGTTATACGTTATACGTTATACGTTATACGTTATACGTTATACGTTATACGTTATACGTTATACGTTATACGTTATACGTTATACGTTATACGTTATACGTTATACGTTATACGTTATACGTTATACGTTATACGTTATACGTTATGCGTTTTACGTTATACGTTATGCGTTATACGTTATGCGTTATACGTTATACGTTATACGTTATACGTTATACGTTATACGTTATACGTTATACGTTATACGTTATACGTTATACGTTATACGTTATACGTTATACGTTATACGTTATAACGTTATGCGTTATACGTTCCACCTTATACGTTATACGTTATACGTTATACGTTATACGTTATACGTTATGCGTTATACGTTACACCTTATACGTTATACGTTATACGTTATACTTTATGCGTTATACGTTACACAAGATACGTTATATGTTATGCGTTATACGTTATACTTTATACGTTATACTTTATGCGTTATACGTTACACAAGATACGTTATATGTTATGCGTTATACGTTATACTTTATACGTTATACGTTATACGTTATACGTTATACGTTATACGTTATGCGTTATACGTTACACCTTATACGTTATACGTTATACGTTATACGTTATACGTTATACGTTATACGTTATACGTTATACGTTATACGTTATACGTTATACGTTATACGTTATACGTTATACGTTATACGTTATACGTTATACGTTATACGTTATACGTTATACGTTATACGTTATACGTTATACGTTATACGTTATACGTTATACGTTATACGTTATACGTTATACGTTATACGTTATACGTTATACGTTATACGTTATACGTTATACGTTATACGTTATACGTTATACGTTATGCGTTATACGTTACACCTTATACGTTATACGTTATACGTTATACGTTTATACGTTATACGTTATACGTTATACGTTATACGTTATACGTTATACGTTATACGTTATACGTTATACGTTATACGTTATACGTTATACGTTATACGTTATACGTTTATACGTTATACGTTATACGTTATACGTTATACGTTATACGTTATACGTTATACGTTATACGTTATACGTTATACGTTATACGTTATACGTTATACGTTATACGTTATACGTTATACGTTATACGTTATACGTTATACGTTATACGTTATACGTTATACGTTATACGTTATACGTTATACGTTATACGTTATACGTTATACGTTATACGTTATACGTTATACGTTATACGTTATACGTTTATACGTTTATACGTTATACGTTATACGTTATACGTTATACGTTATACGTTATACGTTATACGTTATACGTTATACGTTATACGTTATACGTTATACGTTATACGTTATACGTTATACGTTATACGTTATACGTTATACGTTATACGTTATACGTTATACGTTATACGTTATACGTTATACGTTATACGTTATACGTTATACGTTATACGTTATACGTTATACGTTATACGTTATACGTTATACGTTATACGTTATACGTTTCGTTATACGTTATACGTTATACGTTATACGTTATACGTTATACGTTATACGTTATAGCGTTATACGTTCCACCTTATACGTTATACGTTATACGTTATACGTTATACGTTATACGTTATACGTTATACGTTATACGTTATACGTTATACGTTATACGTTATACGTTATACGTTATACGTTATACGTTATACGTTATACGTTATACGTTATACGTTATACGTTATACGTTATACGTTATACGTTATACGTTATACGTTATACGTTATACGTTATACGTTTTACGTTATACGTTATACGTTATACGTTATACGTTATACGTTATACGTTTTACGTTATACGTTATACGTTATACGTTATACGTTATACGTTATACGTTATACGTTATACGTTATACGTTATACGTTATACGTTATACGTTATACGTTATACGTTATACGTTATACGTTATACGTTATACGTTATACGTTATACGTTATACGTTATACGTTTATACGTTATTACGTTATACGTTATACGTTATACGTTATACGTTATACGTTATACGTTATACGTTATACGTTATACGTTATACGTTATACGTTATACGTTATACGTTATACGTTATACGTTATACGTTATACGTTATACGTTATACGTTATACGTTATACGTTATACGTTATACGTTATACGTTATGCGTTATACGTTATACGTTATACGTTATACGTTATACGTTATACGTTATACGTTATACGTTATAGCGTTATACGTTATACGTTATACGTTATACGTTATACGTTATACGTTATGCGTTATACGTTCCACCTTATACGTTATACGTTATACGTTATACGTTATACGTTTATGCGTTATACGTTACACCTTATACGTTATACGTTATACGTTATACTTAGCGTTATACGTTACACAAGATACGTTATATGTTATGCGTTATACGTTATACTTTATACGTTATACGTTATACGTTATACGTTATACGTTTATACGTTATACGTTATACGTTATGCGTTATACGTTACACCTTATACGTTATACGTATACGTTATACGTTATACGTTATACGTTATACGTTATACCTTATACGTTATACGTCATACGTTATACGTTATACGTTATACGTTATACGTTATACGTTATACGTTATACGTTATACGTTATACGTTATACGTTATACGTTATACGTTATACGTTATACGTTATACGTTATACGTTATACGTTATACGTTATACGTTATACGTTATACGTTATACGTTATACGTTATACGTTATACGTTATACGTTATACGTTATACGTTATTACGTTATACGTTATACGTTATACGTTATACGTTATACGTTATACGTTATACGTTATGCGTTATACGTTATACGTTATACGTTATACGTTATACGTTATACGTTATACGTTATACGTTATACGTTATACGTTATACGTTATACGTTATACGTTATACGTTATACGTTATACGTTATACGTTATACGTTACACCTTATACGTTATACGTTATACGTTATACGTTATACGTTATACGTTTATACGTTATACGTTATACGTTATACGTTATACGTTATACGTTATACGTTATACGTTATACGTTATACGTTATACGTTATACGTTATACGTTATACGTTATACGTTATACGTTATACGTTATACGTTATACGTTATACGTTATACGTTATACGTTATACGTTATACGTTATACGTTATACGTTATACGTTATACGTTATACGTTATACGTTATACGTTATACGTTATACGTTATACGTTATACGTTATACGTTATACGTTATACGTTATACGTTATACGTTATACGTTATACGTTATACGTTATACGTTATACGTTATACGTTTATACGTTATGCGTTTATACGTTATACGTTATACGTTATACGTTATACGTTATACGTTATACGTTATACGTTATACGTTATACGTTATACGTTATACGTTATACGTTATACGTTATGCGTTATACGTTCCACCTTATACGTTATACGTTATACGTTATACGTTATACGTTATACGTTATACGTTATACGTTATTACGTTATACGTTATACGTTATACGTTATACGTTATACGTTATACGTTATACGTTATACGTTATACGTTATACGTTATACGTTATACGTTATACGTTATTCGTTATACGTTATACGTTATACGTTATACGTTATACGTTATACGTTATACGTTATACGTTATACGTTATACGTTATACGTTATACGTTATACGTTATACGTATACGTTATACGTTATACGTTATACGTTATACGTTATACGTTATACGTTATACGTTTATACGTTATACGTTATACGTTATACGTTTATACGTTATACGTTATACGTTATACGTTATACGTTATACGTTATACGTTATACGTTATACGTTATACGTTATAGTTTACGTTATACGTTATACGTTATACGTTATACGTTATACGTTATACGTTATACGTTATACGTTATACGTTTTATACGTTATACGTTATACGTTATACGTTATACGTTATACGTTATACGTTATACGTTATACGTTATACGTTATACGTTATACGTTATACGTTATACGTTATACGTTATACGTTATACGTTATACGTTATACGTTATACGTTATACGTTATACGTTATACGTTATACGTTATACGTTATACGTTATACGTTATACGTTATACGTTATACGTTATGCGTTATACGTTATGCGTTATACGTTATACGTTATACGTTATACGTTATACGTTATACGTTATACGTTATACGTTATACGTTATACGTTATACGTTATACGTTATACGTTATACGTTATACGTTATGCGTTATACGTTCCACCTTATACGTTATACGTTATACGTTATACGTTATACGTTATGCGTTATACGTTACACCTTATACGTTATACGTTATACGTTATACTTTATGCGTTATACGTTACACAAGATACGTTATATGTTATGCGTTATACGTTATACTTTATACGTTATACGTTATACGTTATACGTTATACGTTATACGTTATACGTTATACGTTATGCGTTATACGTTACACCTTATACGTTATACGTTATACGTTATACGTTTATACGTTATACGTTATACGTTATACCTTATACGTTATACGTCATACGTTATACGTTATACGTTATACGTTATACGTTATACGTTATACGTTATACGTTATACGTTATACGTTATACGTTATACGTTATACGTTATACGTTATACGTTATACGTTATACGTTATACGTTATACGTTATACGTTATACGTTATACGTTATACGTTATACGTTATACGTTATACGTTATACGTTATACGTTATACGTTATACGTTATACGTTATACGTTATACGTTATACGTTATACGTTATACGTTATACGTTATACGTTATACGTTATGCGTTATACGTTATACGTTATACGTTATACGTTATACGTTATACGTTATACGTTATACGTTATACGTTATGCGTTATACGTTCCACCTTATACGTTTATACGTTATACGTTATACGTTATACGTTATGCGTTATACGTTACACCTTATACGTTATACGTTATACGTTATACTTTATGCGTTATACGTTACACAAGATACGTTATATGTTATGCGTTATACGTTATACTTTAGACGTTATACGTTATACGTTATACGTTATACGTTATACGTTATACGTTATGCGTTATACGTTACACCTTATACGTTATACGTTATACGTTATACGTTATACGTTATACGTTATACGTTATACGTTATACGTTATACGTTATACGTTATACGTTATACGTTATACGTTATACGTTATACGTTATACGTTATACGTTATACGTTATACGTTATACGTTATACGTTATACGTTATACGTTATACGTTATACGTTATACGTTATACGTTATACGTTATACGTTATACGTTATACGTTATACGTTATACGTTATACGTTATACGTTATACGTTATACGTTATACGTTATACGTTATACGTTATACGTTTATACGTTATACGTTATACGTTATACGTTATACGTTATACGTTATACGTTATACGTTATACGTTATACGTTATACGTTATACGTTATACGTTATACGTTATACGTTATACGTTATACGTTATACGTTATACGTTATACGTTATACGTTATGCGTTATACGTTATACGTTATGCGTTATAGGTTATACGTTATACGTTATACGTTATACGTTATACCTTATACGTTATGCGTTTATACGTTATACGTTATACGTTATGCGTTATACGTTATACGTTATACGTTATACGTTATACGTTTATACGTTATACGTTATACGTTATACGTTATACGTTATACGTTATACGTTATACGTTATACGTTATACGTTATACGTTATACGTTATACGTTATACGTTTATACGTTATACGTTAAACGTTATACGTTATACGTTATACCTTATACGTTATACGTTATACGTTATACGTTATACCTTATACGTTATATGTTATGCGTTATACGTTATACGTTATACGTTATACGTTATACGTCATACGTTATACGTTATACGTTATACGTTATACGTTATACGTTATACGTTATTACGTTATACGTTATACGTTATACGTTATACGTTATACGTTATACGTTATACGTTATACGTTATACGTTATACGTTATACGTTATACGTTATACGTTATACGTTATACGTTATACGTTATACGTTATACGTTATACGTTATACGTTATACGTTATACGTTATACGTTATACGTTATACGTTATACGTTATACGTTATACGTTATACGTTATACGTTATACGTTATACGTTATACGTTATAGCGTTATACGTTATACGTTATACGTTATACGTTATACGTTATACGTTATACGTTATACGTTATACGTTTAT
>CAXAAD010000126.1:2493504-2496611 GCA_963966675.1 Lasioglossum calceatum | reverse complement strand
CTTCCACCCTTTTCATTTAATTTTCGATAACTCTCCCGTAATCCATGAACTCATTGGCCATCTCGATGGAACTGCGTATGGCTATCATGGACATCGTGATTGCTTCTTTTGATCTTATGCCCAGCTTCTTAAGGTCTGTTAATGTCGCCGTTGGTATGGCTCCTCTGGACCCAATCACGATCGGCATTACACTTGCTTTTAATACTCCAAGCTGCCGTTTAACTTGGGGTAACAGCCATAGGTATTTAGCTTTTTTCTCGTCTGCAGCTTTCCTCAGGTAATCCCCCTTCTCGAAGCGGACCGTTATGTCCACGACATACGCCTCACCCTCATTCATTTTAATGACGAGGTCTGGCCTTAAGGTTCCTGCCTCCGATTGGAAGGATTGCTCTACACAAACCATGTGGTTGGCTGCTAACTTGTTAGCTATTAGGTCTCGTATCTCATTGTGCCTGTGAATCCTTTTGGGCTTTGTTGCACAGCATTCACCCAGTATGTGGCCTATGGTCTCGTGTGGCCCTCTGCATCTTCTGCACGTGGTATCAAAATGCGGCTGCCCCTTTGCCACAAATTCTTTCATACATACTCTTGTTGGGTATGTGTTGGTTCTTAGTTTAATTGCATCGGCTATTCTGGAGTGTTTAAACATATTGTTCCGTGTCAGCCATGCATTACTCTCCCTGTGCAGGTATTCACTGGCACCCTGTCCTTGTACTTTAAGTTGCGCCCACTGTCCGATGTACATGTTTTTCACCCTTTTCTTACAGATGTCTAGATCCTCCAATGTGGTTGGCCAGTTAACTCCCAGTGATTTGGCATATTCTTTAAGTCTCGGCTCGATCTTCTCATACGTGATGGCAAGCCCTGTAATGGGGTCCTCTGAGTTTTTTGCCTTTTTAGCGTTCTTTAAGACAGCTATTCTCACCATATCCTCGATGTTTACGAGACCCAGCCCACCGAGTCGTTTTGGCACATACATAAAGGGTGTGTTCGTTTTCTCACTAATATGGAGCATCTTCTTGACCTCTTCTCGTACCAGTCTGTTGATTCTCTTCAAGGTGTTTTGGGACGGAGGGTTCATGATCAGACCATAGGTGTACCGAGGTAACAAGTACATCGTGAGTAGCTCTAGCTTTTGCATTGGTTTTAATGGAACCCTCTTTAGCCTCGCCATCAGTTCTTCAAAAGCGTCGAATTCGAAGTTCTCTATGAGACCCTTCCATGGAGTAATTTTGGTGCCAAGGTATCTAATGGCTTCTCCCACCTGTGCTGATGGTACTTTGACTCCATTAATGTTCATCTCTGGGTCTCTTATGAACCAGCTTTTGTTTGCTCGTACAAACTCCATTGCTGTGCACTTGCCGACAGAGAGTTCCATGCCCATCGCCCCCAAGTATTCAACAAGCATTCGCATCTGCTTCTCAGCCGTCTCTTTGTTTGCGCCTATTAAAACTAGGTCATCAGCAAACGCCATTGCTGTTAAATTTCGGCCTTCGATTTTGATGCCCTCTGTAGAGGCCTGCAGACGCTCGATTATCGGTTCGATGCACAGGTTGAATATTAGAGGGGATAAGGGGTCACCTTGTTTCACACCCCTTTTGAGAGTGATGGGTACACCACCTTCCTTCGTCTTTATGGATGTTTCGCAGCTGTTATACATGCTCGCCACATAGGCTGCAATTTCTGGATGTACACCTTTTCTCCTAAGGGCTGGTATTATCGCTCCGTGCGGCACGGTGTCAAAAGCCTTGGCTACATCCTCAATACCCAAAACCCCGCCATTTTCTTTGAGTATTTTAAGAGCGGCGCTTAGGATGCGAACATTGGCGAAACACCCATTTTCGTGTTTGAAGCCCTTCTGCCTGTCAGATTGCTCTATGGTTCGCCGTAGGCGTCTGTCAACCAAAGCGGAGAATACTCTGCTCAACATAGAGCTTATCGTTATGGGACGCCAGTTCTTAATGTCGCCTGGGTCCTTGCCAACCTTAGGTATTAGCGTTGTTCGATTCTTCCGCCATTGGTTGGGATAGTATTTTGACATTAGGAGGATGTTGAAGAATTTGGCCAGGACCGCACTGACTCCTTCTCCTTTGAGATCACCTTTAGTGATTCCATCCGGCCCTGGGGCACTTTTGTTGTTTATGTGCTTAATCTTTTCTTCAATTTCAGGTGCGCAAATTGGTGTTAGAACGTCCTCTATGTTCGTCGGAGGACTGTACTGTTCCTCGAACGGTAGCGCTTCTTTGGGTCCTTCCATCCCCCATAGTCTCTCGTAGAGCTCCACAGTTTGGGCTTTATCCGGTAAGCTATGCCGATGCAGTAAGGACATATCGTTGGAGGCTATTATGTCTGCTAGTTTTTTTGGCTCATTATTGAACAGCTCCTGGCAGCGGGAATAGGCAAACCTCCGTCTTTCACTCCTACTTGGCTGTTTCTCGTTCTTGTTCTTCCTTCCGTGGTTCCGTCGGTTGTTAGTGACATCACCTCCATTTGGCTTCTTGCCCCTCATCTTGCGTGCCTCCTTCTCTTTTTGAGGCCTGCAAAGCTGTTCTTCTATTTCCCGGTATAACGTTTCTATTTGGATCGTATCCACTGGCCACGCGGATGCTATCTCGTTCGCTTTTTCGTTCCAATTGGTCCAGGTCTGCGGCAGTACATTCACTTGCAGTATGTACTGTTTTAATTGCTCACGCCAGGTTTCCCCTTCCTCCAACGGGACGATGGGCGTTTCCGTCGGTTCATAGGAGGCGGTGGTGACTAAGTCAGTGTCAGATGATACAGGTGGCGGAGATTCAGGCTCACTCGGGGACTCATGAGCCTGTGCAGACTCGACCAGGGGTGCGGGTGCATCAATCTCTTCAGCTGGATCAGATTGTTCCTCGATAGCATCAGCAGTTAAGGTGGATACTTGGGTCTCTGGTCGTGATTTGTTCATAGCCAGTTGCTTTCTTTTGTCACTAACTTGTTTGTTGGTCTTATTTGACAGGTGCTGCGCTATTAGAACATTTATATTCTTCCTCCCGGCGTAGGTCTCATTGAGTGAAACAAGTTTCCTTACATCCTCCTCTGACCATACAGAACTGGGTGCCCCTTTTGGTTTTGGTATT
>CAXAAD010000126.1:2486004-2488504 GCA_963966675.1 Lasioglossum calceatum | reverse complement strand
TTACGGGCGGTCGTATTGAAAATACGACTCACGACACCGTAAAACACTCACGCAAGTCCGAACGTAAGAAATACCAATCCCTACTTCGCTTCTCGTTGAAACTATTATTATAGGTATTGTATGTATATGTTTAAGACGCAATGCGAAATTGGCGATTTTCACAGAACCGCGACAAACGCCGACGAAACGCCCATCATTCGCTCGTACGTAGCATCTTTGCAACCCGACTCAGAAACGCTCTTTGGCGCCCTCCAAAAATATTTGGAGAGGTAAGCGACGGCGGGGACTTACAAGAGCAACGCAAGCAGTATATGGTTACGTAAACGACCCTCAGCCAGGCGTGGTCCAGGAATTGTATCCGTGGACCGCAATGTGCGTTCGAAATGTCGATGTTCATGTGTCCTGCAGTTCACACGTTGACGCGCAATTAGCTGCGTTCTTCATCGACCCACGAGCCAAGTGATCCACCGTTCAGGGTAATCGTATATATTTTTGATTTATAAATCAATATATGTATAAGTCTCTTGTTCTGCGGTTCGTAAGAACGCATTGTACCTGAATGATCCAACCAGCGCGCGAAGGAGATTCAGGCGTCGTTTTAAGGACGACACTATCGTCGTCCGTAGAAACGGAAAAAAACCGTCAGAATACGCGCGAGACTGTTGCACGTATCTGACGGCCGGGCGAACAGTACATTGAAAAACCGTCAAAGTGGAAAACGCGGAGAGGAATATTCTGAAAACGACGGGGATCGTAGACAACCCGATACTGGATCCAGAAAAACACATCCTCTCCTCTTCACTCATTTATTGGAAGATGCGAGAGAGAACGGAGGACTTCACGGCCGGCTCTGGCAGCGGTCATTCGTCCCAAGCTCACGCGGTGCACCAATTGGGCCACACTCACGGAGTAGGGTGTCAGACTCACGACTGCTTTAAAAGCGAGCTTCACGAGCCGGTCCACTTCCCGTAAAACACATTTCCATTAAAATGTTGTGTGTGCTCGAGGAACGATAAATTCCGATACAAGCGGACTCACGAGCCGGCTCTGGCAGCGGTCTTCGTCCCAAGCTCACGTGGCGCACCAATTGGGCCACACGCACGGAGTAGGGTCTCAGACTCGCGACTGCTTTATTAGCGAGCTCACGGCCGGTCCTCTCGGAACACCGTTATTCTTCGGAACGATATTTCATATATTATTTTATTCGATACACTAGAGCGGACTCACGAGCCGGCTCTGGCAGCGGTCATTCGTCCCAAGCTCACGTGGCGCACCAATTGGGCCACACGCACGGAGTAGGGTGTCAGACTCGCGACTGCTTTAGCGAGCTTCACGAGCCGGTCCGCTCAGCTCGAATGTATAATAAATATATGTGGTATATGTTCCGTCGTACAACGAACACCGCGTGCGGCGCAACGTATCGTGCTCTTGGCTATACGCGAACTCGAGATAAATAGAGAGCGGGACTCACAGCCGGCTCTGGCAGCGGTCATTCGTCCCAAGCTCACGCGGTGCACCAATTGGGCCACACGCACGGAGTAGGGTGTCAGACTCACGACTGCTTTAGCGAGCTTCACGAGCCGGTCCTTCGCGTCTCTTCTATCTTCTCGATGTTCGCGAACGAACGCAACACGTGCAACCGCGCGTTTTCCACGGGTTACCCTGAGATTTTGTTTGTCCTCTTTTCGGGACACCGTTTCCAACGGACGACTCCGGACATACCTACGCACGGAGGCGAAGACCGAGGAAGCGTGATATGTGAATTCGAATCGACGCTTACATCCCTGTTCATGCGCGACCGTGAAAAATATGTCCGTATATAGAAGTGTAGAGAGCCTACACGACGCAGAGAACACCAAAGGCGTTATTACATATGGTATATACACAACACTCTTTGACACGAGGTATTTTTCAAAGAGAACGACCACCCGATGGCGGGTGAAAGAAAACATCGGTGTGTGATAATCGTAAACGACGGGTATTTCTATATTCGTGTGTCGATCTGTAGCATTCAGCGTCCGACGAGAAATCGTACGTACCTGATCGTTCGAGTTTGCAAATGCGAACGTCGGTAATGTTGACGATTCCCGAAGACCCGAAGTACAGGCTCTTCAGCACTCACTCCCCAATACAAGTAAACGATATACCACACAACGCGATGCTCTCTCCACCTTCGCGCAAGCACCGTATTTCTGGCCCGTCGTTCTCAATCCCATTGTCGAAAGAGATTGTGTGCCGTATATATATACGCCGTGTTAATGCACGACATGGTGTTTCTCTGGCGGGCTCTCTTGCGCCTTTTTTTCATATCACCAACGGACGGGAGAATCGCGCCGCGTTGAGTAACTATGATGTACTCCGTGTAAAACGCGAAAGCGCGACCTCCTCACGTAAGCCGTTGGTGTTATGCATGGGGAGTAGTCGTCTCGCTATTGACGCTCTTATACGCTACTCCCCTTTTTCTTTATATTTTCATCGCATGAGACACGATGACACAGGA
>CAXAAD010000126.1:2451004-2483504 GCA_963966675.1 Lasioglossum calceatum | reverse complement strand
AACTTTCTTCCATTTCTCAACTTCGAAAAAATTCCTTTTGTCAGTTTCCTTTCTCTCTTTCCATTTCTCAACCTCGAACAAATTCCTTTGATAGTTTCCTTCTTCGTTCTCGGTTTATGTTTCTCATCATATCATCACGAATCATAAGTATGAAATTCCTTTTTAATATTTCCTTTTTGCGTTTCTCTCGAGAACAAATTCCTTTTCAATATATTCCTTTCGTGTTCTTATTCCGAAGAGAACGTTCATATAGGGTTGCGCTAACATCGGAAGATGCGTATAGCTCGGAGCATCGTACCATCCCATAAACCTTAAAGCACGTAACCACGGGCGCTGGACAATCGACACAAGTGCCGAGGAAGCGCGGACAGGACGCATGCTGTACTTGGGTTTCCCATGCTCGTCTGCTCGCTCTGGGCTTGACGAAAGCCAACCTCATTATTATATGACGTTTCTCTGCAAACATTTAGTTTGACTTCTATCTAGTTTTAGTTTCTCTCAAACTTCAGTCCCTAACTATCCCAAATTTTTCGCTCGGATAGAAGAGTTGATGCTCAGTTAGTACGAGTATACACATATCAGTGAATACAAGTCACCAACCTCCTCGATGGGAGGTTCGCCACATAAGGGCCATTCGGTCTAAGACACCGACCCGTGGCAATGCTGTGTAGAGAAAGGTTTCGATACGAAGCACGGTACGAAACAGTCGAGACCGAAGTCTCGAGGCGCCGTGAGCTGCTTCTCGACCGAGATCGTAGAATAGCCCCAAGCGCGCGCTGAACCGCCCGACTCGCCGAACCGTCGAGTCTCTTACAGATACCGAACGGCCGGGAAGGACGCCGGCGCCGCGCGGTGAATAGCACGCGCGCTTATGGGTGCAAACCGCCGCGGCAACAGCCCATCCGGCGGGGCTGTTGGGACTTAGAAAAATTTTTACATGAAAAATTTTTTTGTAAAGTACAATTAATGTTTACATTTCCAGGATATTTAACACAAAATATTCAACTTTTCATATACTATCACGGCACTTTGAACATTTTTCAAGTCCAACGGTCAAGAGTAAACTTTTTTTCTATCGTTCCTAGGCAATTATAAATATTAGATCATTGTATAATAAAGCATTTTAACAATAAATATCAAGTTTCAATCATCTAGGTTGAGTATTTATCGAAATAATTAAGAATAATGTCCGGGCGCATTACTTCCGAGCGAAATTTTTCAAAGTCCAACCGACAAGAGTAAACATTTTTCCTAGCCGTTTCAGACGTTCCTAACTGTTAGATCATTGTATAATAAAGCATTTTAACAATAAATATCAAGTTACAGCACTCTAGGACGCGTATTTTTCGAATTAATTAAGAATAATGTCCCGACCGACAAGAGTAAACTTTTTCCCTAGCCGTCCCAGACGATTCTAAATGTTAGATCATGGTATAATAACGCATTCTAACAATAAATATCAAGTTACAACCCTCTAGGATGCGTATTTTAAGAAATAATTAATAATAATGTCCGGGCGCATTACTTAGTCGACGCTCGAGCGAGTCGTTCGGTGTACCGACACGCGTATTGGTTCGACGAGCGACGGAGCTCGAGCGAAATATTTCAAAGTCCCGACCGCCAAGAGAAAACTACTTTCCTAACCTTACCTAACCTAACCTAACCGTTAGATCCTTGTATAATAATGCATTTTAACAATAGATATCATGTTACAACACCCTGGGATGAGTACTTTTCGAAATAATTCAGAATAATGTCCGGGCGCATTACTTAGCCGGCCGCTCGAGCGAGTCGATCGGAGAGACGGGGCGCGTCGGTTCGGCGCGCTACGGAGCTCGAGCGAAATGTTTCTAAGTCCAACCGACAAGAGTAAACTCCTTTCCCTGACCGGTTCAGACTTTTTTAACTGTTAGATCATCGTATAATAAAGCATTTTAACAATAAATATCAAATTACAGCACTCTAGGTCCCGTATTTTTCGAATTAATTAAGAATAATGTCCCGACCGACAAGAGTAAACTTTTTCCCTAGCCATCCCAGAGGATTCTAAATGTTAGATCATTGTATAATAACGCATTTTAACAATAAATATCAAGTTACAACCCTCTGGGATGAGTATTTCTCGAAATAATTGAGAATAATGTCCGAGCGCATTACTTAGTCGGCCGCTCGAGCGAGTCGATCGGAGAGTCGGGGCGCGTCGGTTCGGCGTGCTAGGGAGCTCGAGCGAAATGTTTCTAAGTCCAACCGACAAGAGTAAACTCCTTTCCCTGTCCGTTCCGGACGGTTCTAACCGTTAGATCATTGTATAACAACGCATTTTAACAATGAATATCAAGTTACAACCCTCTAGGATGAGTATTTTTCGAAATAATTGAGAATAATGTCCGGGCGCATTACTTAGCCGGCCGCTCGGGCGAGTCGTTCGGAGAGTCGGGGCGCGTCGGTTCGGCGCGCTACGGAGCTCGAACGAAATGTTTCTAAGTCCAACCGACAAGAGTAAACTCCTTTCCCTGACCGGTTCAGACGTTTCTAACTGTTAGATCATTGTATAATAAAGCATTTTAACAATAAATATCAAGTTACAGCACTCTAGGACGCGTATTTTTCGAATTAATTAAGAATAATGTCCCGACCGACAAGAGTAAACTTTTTCCCTAGCCGTCCCAGACGATTCTAAATGTCAGATCATGGTATAATAACGCATTCTAACAATAAATATCAAGTTACAACCCTCTAGGATGCGTATTTTAAGAAATAATTAATAATAATGTCCGGGCGCATTACTTAGTCGACGCTCGAGCGAGTCGTTCGGTGTACCGACACGCGTATTGGTTCGGCGAGCGACGGAGCTCAAGCGAAATATTTCAAAGTCCCGACCGCCAAGAGAAAACTACTTTCCTAACCTTACCTAACCTAACCTAACCGTTAGATCCTTGTATAATAATGCATTTTAACAATAGATATCATGTTACAACCCCCTGGGATGAGTAATTTTCAAAATAATTCAGAATAATGTCCGGGCGCATTACTTAGTCGGCCGCTCGAGCGAGTCGATCGGAGAGTCGGGGCGCGTCGGTTCGGCGCGCTCGGGAGCTCGAGCGAAATGTTTCTAAGTCCAACCAACAAGAGTAAACTTTTTCCCTAGCCGTCCCAGACGATTCTAAATGTTAGATCATGGTATAATAACGCATTCTAACAATAAATATCAAGTTACAACCCTCTAGGATGCGTATTTTAAGAAATAATTAATAATAATGTCCGGGCGCATTACTTAGTCGACGCTCGAGCGAGTCGTTCGGTGTACCGACACGCGTATTGGTTCGACGAGCGACGGAGCTCGAGCGAAATATTTCAAAGTCCCGACCGCCAAGAGAAAACTACTTTCCTAACCTTACCTAACCTAACCTAACCGTTAGATCCTTGTATAATAATGCATTTTAACAATAGATATCATGTTACAACACCCTGGGATGAGTACTTTTCGAAATAATTCAGAATAATGTCCGGGCGCATTACTTAGCCGGCCGCTCGAGCGAGTCGATCGGAGAGACGGGGCGCGTCGCTTCGGCGCGCTACGGAGCTCGAGCGAAATGATTCTAAGTCCAACCGACAATAGTAAACTCCTTTCCCTGACCGGTTCAGACTTTTTTAACTGTTAGATCATCGTATAATAAAGCATTTTAACAATAAATATCAAATTACAGCACTCTAGGTCCCGTATTTTTCGAATTAATTAAGAATAATGTCCCGACCGACAAGAGTAAACTTTTTCCCTAGCCATCCCAGAGGATTCTAAATGTTAGATCATTGTATAATAACGCATTTTAACAATAAATATCAAGTTACAACCCTCTGGGATGAGTATTTTTCGAAATAATTGAGAATAATGTCCGGGCGCATTACTTAGCCGGCCGCTCGAGCGAGTCGATCGGAGAGACGGGGCGCGTCGGTTCGGCGCGCTACGGAGCTCGAGCGAAATGTTTCTAAGTCCAACCGACAAGAGTAAACTCCTTTCCCTGTCCGTTCCGGACGGTTCTAACCGTTAGATCATTGTATAACAACGCATTTTAACAATGAATATCAAGTTACAACCCTCTAGGATGAGTATTTTTCGAAATAATTGAGAATAATGTCCGGGCGCATTACTTAGCCGGCCGCTCGAGCGAGTCGATCGGAGAGACGGGGCGCGTCGGTTCGGCGCGGTACGGAGCTCGAGCGAAATGTTTCTAAGTCCAACCGACAAGAGTAAACTCCTTTCCCTGACCGGTTCAGACTTTTTTAACTGTTAGATCATCGTATAATAAAGCATTTTAACAATAAATATCAAATTACAGCACTCTAGGTCCCGTATTTTTCGAATTAATTAAGAATAATGTCCCGACCGACAAGAGTAAACTTTTTCCCTAGCCATCCCAGAGGATTCTAAATGTTAGATCATTGTATAATAACGCATTTTAACAATAAATATCAAGTTACAACCCTCTGGGATGAGTATTTCTCGAAATAATTGAGAATAATGTCCGAGCGCATTACTTAGTCGGCCGCTCGAGCGAGTCGATCGGAGAGTCGGGGCGCGTCGGTTCGGCGTGCTAGGGAGCTCGAGCGAAATGTTTCTAAGTCCAACCGACAAGAGTAAACTCCTTTCCCTGTCCGTTCCGGACGGTTCTAACCGTTAGATCATTGTATAACAACGCATTTTAACAATGAATATCAAGTTACAACCCTCTAGGATGAGTATTTTTCTAAATAATTGAGAATAATGGCCGGGCGCATTACTTAGCCGGCCGCTCGGGCGAGTCGTTCGGAGAGTCGGGGCGCGTCGGTTCGGCGCGCTACGGAGCTCGAACGAAATGTTTCTAAGTCCAACCGACAAGAGTAAACTCCTTTCCCTGACCGGTTCAGACGTTTCTAACTGTTAGATCATTGTATAATAAAGCATTTTAACAATAAATATCAAGTTACAGCACTCTAGGACGCGTATTTTTCGAATTAATTAAGAATAATGTCCCGACCGACAAGAGTAAACTTTTTCCCTAGCCGTCCCAGACGATTCTAAATGTCAGATCATGGTATAATAACGCATTCTAACAATAAATATCAAGTTACAACCCTCTAGGATGCGTATTTTAAGAAATAATTAATAATAATGTCCGGGCGCATTACTTAGTCGACGCTCGAGCGAGTCGTTCGGTGTACCGACACGCGTATTGGTTCGGCGAGCGACGGAGCTCAAGCGAAATATTTCAAAGTCCCGACCGCCAAGAGAAAACTACTTTCCTAACCTTACCTAACCTAACCTAACCGTTAGATCCTTGTATAATAATGCATTTTAACAATAGATATCATGTTACAACCCCCTGGGATGAGTAATTTTCAAAATAATTCAGAATAATGTCCGGGCGCATTACTTAGTCGGCCGCTCGAGCGAGTCGATCGGAGAGTCGGGGCGCGTCGGTTCGGCGCGCTCGGGAGCTCGAGCGAAATGTTTCTAAGTCCAACCAACAAGAGTAAACTTTTTCCCTAGCCGTCCCAGACGATTCTAAATGTTAGATCATGGTATAATAACGCATTCTAACAATAAATATCAAGTTACAACCCTCTAGGATGCGTATTTTAAGAAATAATTAATAATAATGTCCGGGCGCATTACTTAGTCGACGCTCGAGCGAGTCGTTCGGTGTACCGACACGCGTATTGGTTCGACGAGCGACGGAGCTCGAGCGAAATATTTCAAAGTCCCGACCGCCAAGAGAAAACTACTTTCCTAACCTTACCTAACCTAACCTAACCGTTAGATCCTTGTATAATAATGCATTTTAACAATAGATATCATGTTACAACACCCTGGGATGAGTACTTTTCGAAATAATTCAGAATAATGTCCGGGCGCATTACTTAGCCGGCCGCTCGAGCGAGTCGATCGGAGAGACGGGGCGCGTCGCTTCTGCGCGCTACGGAGCTCGAGCGAAATGTTTCTAAGTCCAACCGACAATAGTAAACTCCTTTCCCTGACCGGTTCAGACTTTTTTAACTGTTAGATCATCGTATAATAAAGCATTTTAACAATAAATATCAAATTACAGCACTCTAGGTCCCGTATTTTTCGAATTAATTAAGAATAATGTCCCGACCGACAAGAGTAAACTTTTTCCCTAGCCATCCCAGAGGATTCTAAATGTTAGATCATTGTATAATAACGCATTTTAACAATAAATATCAAGTTACAACCCTCTGGGATGAGTATTTTTCGAAATAATTGAGAATAATGTCCGGGCGCATTACTTAGCCGGCCGCTCGAGCGAGTCGATCGGAGAGACGGGGCGCGTCGGTTCGGCGCGCTACGGAGCTCGAGCGAAATGTTTCTAAGTCCAACCGACAAGAGTAAACTCCTTTCCCTGTCCGTTCCGGACGGTTCTAACCGTTAGATCATTGTATAACAACGCATTTTAAGAATGAATATCAAGTTACAACCCTCTAGGATGAGTATTTTTCGAAATAATTGAGAATAATGTCCGGGCGCATTACTTAGCCGGCCGCTCGAGCGAGTCGATCGGAGAGACGGGGCGCGTCGGTTCGGCGCGCTACGGAGCTCGAGCGAAATGTTTCTAAGTCCAACCGACAAGAGTAAACTCCTTTCCCTGTCCGTTCCGGACGGTTCTAACCGTTAGATCATTGTATAACAACGCATTTTAACAATGAATATCAAGTTACAACCCTCTAGGATGAGTATTTTTCGAAATAATTGAGAATAATGTCCGGGCGCATTACTTAGCCGGCCGCTCGGGCGAGTCGTTCGGAGAGTCGGGGCGCGTCGGTTCGGCGCGCTACGGAGCTCGAACGAAATGTTTCTAAGTCCAACCGACAAGAGTAAACTCCTTTCCCTGACCGGTTCAGACGTTTCTAACTGTTAGATCATTGTATAATAGAGCATTTTAACAATAAATATCAAGTTACAGCACTCTAGGACGCGTATTTTTCGAATTAATTAAGAATAATGTCCCGACCGACAAGAGTAAACTTTTTCCCTAGCCGTCCCAGACGATTCTAAATGTCAGATCATGGTATAATAACGCATTCTAACAATAAATATCAAGTTACAACCCTCTAGGATGCGTATTTTAAGAAATAATTAATAATAATGTCCGGGCGCATTACTTAGTCGACGCTCGAGCGAGTCGTTCGGTGTACCGACACGCGTATTGGTTCGGCGAGCGACGGAGCTCAAGCGAAATATTTCAAAGTCCCGACCGCCAAGAGAAAACTACTTTCCTAACCTTACCTAACCTAACCTAACCGTTAGATCCTTGTATAATAATGCATTTTAACAATAGATATCATGTTACAACCCCCTGGGATGAGTAATTTTCAAAATAATTCAGAATAATGTCCGGGCGCATTACTTAGTCGGCCGCTCGAGCGAGTCGATCGGAGAGTCGGGGCGCGTCGGTTCGGCGCGCTCGGGAGCTCGAGCGAAATGTTTCTAAGTCCAACCAACAAGAGTAAACTTTTTCCCTAGCCGTCCCAGACGATTCTAAATGTTAGATCATGGTATAATAACGCATTCTAACAATAAATATCAAGTTACAACCCTCTAGGATGCGTATTTTAAGAAATAATTAATAATAATGTCCGGGCGCATTACTTAGTCGACGCTCGAGCGAGTCGTTCGGTGTACCGACACGCGTATTGGTTCGACGAGCGACGGAGCTCGAGCGAAATATTTCAAAGTCCCGACCGCCAAGAGAAAACTACTTTCCTAACCTTACCTAACCTAACCTAACCGTTAGATCCTTGTATAATAATGCATTTTAACAATAGATATCATGTTACAACACCCTGGGATGAGTACTTTTCGAAATAATTCAGAATAATGTCCGGGCGCATTACTTAGCCGGCCGCTCGAGCGAGTCGATCGGAGAGACGGGGCGCGTCGCTTCTGCGCGCTACGGAGCTCGAGCGAAATGTTTCTAAGTCCAACCGACAATAGTAAACTCCTTTCCCTGACCGGTTCAGACTTTTTTAACTGTTAGATCATCGTATAATAAAGCATTTTAACAATAAATATCAAATTAAAGCACTCTAGGTCCCGTATTTTTCGAATTAATTAAGAATAATGTCCCGACCGACAAGAGTAAACTTTTTCCCTAGCCATCCCAGAGGATTCTAAATGTTAGATCATTGTATAATAACGCATTTTAACAATAAATATCAAGTTACAACCCTCTGGGATGAGTATTTTTCGAAATAATTGAGAATAATGTCCGGGCGCATTACTTAGCCGGCCGCTCGAGCGAGTCGATCGGAGAGACGGGGCGCGTCGGTTCGGCGCGCTACGGAGCTCGAGCGAAATGTTTCTAAGTCCAACCGACAAGAGTAAACTCCTTTCCCTGTCCGTTCCGGACGGTTCTAACCGTTAGATCATTGTATAACAACGCATTTTAACAATGAATATCAAGTTACAACCCTCTAGGATGAGTATTTTTCGAAATAATTGAGAATAATGTCCGGGCGCATTACTTAGCCGGCCGCTCGAGCGAGTCGATCGGAGAGACGGGGCGCGTCGGTTCGGCGCGCTACGGAGCTCGAGCGAAATGTTTCTAAGTCCAACCGACAAGAGTAAACTCCTTTCCCTGTCCGTTCCGGACGGTTCTAACCGTTAGATCATTGTATAACAACGCATTTTAACAATGAATATCAAGTTACAACCCTCTAGGATGAGTATTTTTCGAAATAATTGAGAATAATGTCCGGGCGCATTACTTAGCCGGCCGCTCGGGCGAGTCGTTCGGAGAGTCGGGGCGCGTCGGTTCGGCGCGCTACGGAGCTCGAACGAAATGTTTCTAAGTCCAACCGACAAGAGTAAACTCCTTTCCCTGACCGGTCCAGACTTTTCTAACTGTTAGATCATCGTATAATAAAGCATTTTAACAATAAATATCATATTACAGCACTCTAGGTCCCGTATTTTTCGAATTAATTAAGAATAATGTCCCGACCGACAAGAGTAAACTTTTTCCCTAGCCATCCCAGAGGATTCTAAATGTTAGATCATTGTATAACAACGCATTTTAACAGTAAATATCAAGTTACAACACTCTGGGATGAGTATTTCTCGAAATAATTGAGAATAATGTCCGAGCGCATTACTTAGTCGGCCGCTCGAGCGAGTCGTTCGGAGAGTCGGGGCGCGTCGGTTCGGCGTGCTAGGGAGCTCGATCGAAATGTTTCTAAGTCCAACCGACAAGAGTAAACTCCTTTCCCTGTCCGTTCCGGACGGTTCTAACCGTTAGATCATTGTATAACAACGCATTTTAACAATGAATATCAAGTTACAACCCTCTAGGATGAGTATTTTTCGAAATAATTGAGAATAATGTCCGGGCGCATTACTTAGCCGGCCGCTCGAGCGAGTCGATCGGAGAGACGGGGCGCGTCGGTTCGGCGCGCTACGGAGCTCGAGCGAAATGTTTCTAAGTCCAACCGACAAGAGTAAACTCCTTTCCCTGACCGGTTCAGACTTTTTTAACTGTTAGATCATCGTATAATAAAGCATTTTAACAATAAATATCAAATTACAGCACTCTAGGTCCCGTATTTTTCGAATTAATTAAGAATAATGTCCCGACCGACAAGAGTAAACTTTTTCCCTAGCCATCCCAGAGGATTCTAAATGTTAGATCATTGTATAATAACGCATTTTAACAATAAATATCAAGTTACAACCCTCTGGGATGAGTATTTCTCGAAATAATTGAGAATAATGTCCGAGCGCATTACTTAGTCGGCCGCTCGAGCGAGTCGATCGGAGAGTCGGGGCGCGTCGGTTCGGCGTGCTAGGGAGCTCGAGCGAAATGTTTCTAAGTCCAACCGACAAGAGTAAACTCCTTTCCCTGTCCGTTCCGGACGGTTCTAACCGTTAGATCATTGTATAACAACGCATTTTAACAATGAATATCAAGTTACAACCCTCTAGGATGAGTATTTTTCGAAATAATTGAGAATAATGTCCGGGCGCATTACTTAGCCGGCCGCTCGGGCGAGTCGTTCGGAGAGTCGGGGCGCGTCGGTTCGGCGCGCTACGGAGCTCGAACGAAATGTTTCTAAGTCCAACCGACAAGAGTAAACTCCTTTCCCTGACCGGTTCAGACGTTTCTAACTGTTAGATCATTGTATAATAAAGCATTTTAACAATAAATATCAAGTTACAGCACTCTAGGACGCGTATTTTTCGAATTAATTAAGAATAATGTCCCGACCGACAAGAGTAAACTTTTTCCCTAGCCGTCCCAGACGATTCTAAATGTCAGATCATGGTATAATAACGCATTCTAACAATAAATATCAAGTTACAACCCTCTAGGATGCGTATTTTAAGAAATAATTAATAATAATGTCCGGGCGCATTACTTAGTCGACGCTCGAGCGAGTCGTTCGGTGTACCGACACGCGTATTGGTTCGGCGAGCGACGGAGCTCAAGCGAAATATTTCAAAGTCCCGACCGCCAAGAGAAAACTACTTTCCTAACCTTACCTAACCTAACCTAACCGTTAGATCCTTGTATAATAATGCATTTTAACAATAGATATCATGTTACAACCCCCTGGGATGAGTAATTTTCAAAATAATTCAGAATAATGTCCGGGCGCATTACTTAGTCGGCCGCTCGAGCGAGTCGATCGGAGAGTCGGGGCGCGTCGGTTCGGCGCGCTCGGGAGCTCGAGCGAAATGTTTCTAAGTCCAACCAACAAGAGTAAACTTTTTCCCTAGCCGTCCCAGACGATTCTAAATGTTAGATCATGGTATAATAACGCATTCTAACAATAAATATCAAGTTACAACCCTCTAGGATGCGTATTTTAAGAAATAATTAATAATAATGTCCGGGCGCATTACTTAGTCGACGCTCGAGCGAGTCGTTCGGTGTACCGACACGCGTATTGGTTCGACGAGCGACGGAGCTCGAGCGAAATATTTCAAAGTCCCGACCGCCAAGAGAAAACTACTTTCCTAACCTTACCTAACCTAACCTAACCGTTAGATCCTTGTATAATAATGCATTTTAACAATAGATATCATGTTACAACACCCTGGGATGAGTACTTTTCGAAATAATTCAGAATAATGTCCGGGCGCATTACTTAGCCGGCCGCTCGAGCGAGTCGATCGGAGAGACGGGGCGCGTCGCTTCGGCGCGCTACGGAGCTCGAGCGAAATGTTTCTAAGTCCAACCGACAATAGTAAACTCCTTTCCCTGACCGGTTCAGACTTTTTTAACTGTTAGATCATCGTATAATAAAGCATTTTAACAATAAATATCAAATTACAGCACTCTAGGTCCCGTATTTTTCGAATTAATTAAGAATAATGTCCCGACCGACAAGAGTAAACTTTTTCCCTAGCCATCCCAGAGGATTCTAAATGTTAGATCATTGTATAATAACGCATTTTAACAATAAATATCAAGTTACAACCCTCTGGGATGAGTATTTTTCGAAATAATTGAGAATAATGTCCGGGCGCATTACTTAGCCGGCCGCTCGAGCGAGTCGATCGGAGAGACGGGGCGCGTCGGTTCGGCGCGCTACGGAGCTCGAGCGAAATGTTTCTAAGTCCAACCGACAAGAGTAAACTCCTTTCCCTGTCCGTTCCGGACGGTTCTAACCGTTAGATCATTGTATAACAACGCATTTTAACAATGAATATCAAGTTACAACCCTCTAGGATGAGTATTTTTCGAAATAATTGAGAATAATGTCCGGGCGCATTACTTAGCCGGCCGCTCGAGCGAGTCGATCGGAGAGACGGGGCGCGTCGGTTCGGCGCGGTACGGAGCTCGAGCGAAATGTTTCTAAGTCCAACCGACAAGAGTAAACTCCTTTCCCTGACCGGTTCAGACTTTTTTAACTGTTAGATCATCGTATAATAAAGCATTTTAACAATAAATATCAAATTACAGCACTCTAGGTCCCGTATTTTTCGAATTAATTAAGAATAATGTCCCGACCGACAAGAGTAAACTTTTTCCCTAGCCATCCCAGAGGATTCTAAATGTTAGATCATTGTATAATAACGCATTTTAACAATAAATATCAAGTTACAACCCTCTGGGATGAGTATTTCTCGAAATAATTGAGAATAATGTCCGAGCGCATTACTTAGTCGGCCGCTCGAGCGAGTCGATCGGAGAGTCGGGTCGCGTAGGTTCGGCGTGCTAGGGAGCTCGAGCGAAATGTTTCTAAGTCCAACCGACAAGAGTAAACTCCTTTCCCTGTCCGTTCCGGACGGTTCTAACCGTTAGATCATTGTATAACAACGCATTTTAACAATGAATATCAAGTTACAACCCTCTAGGATGAGTATTTTTCTAAATAATTGAGAATAATGTCCGGGCGCATTACTTAGCCGGCCGCTCGGGCGAGTCGTTCGGAGAGTCGGGGCGCGTCGGTTCGGCGCGCTACGGAGCTCGAACGAAATGTTTCTAAGTCCAACCGACAAGAGTAAACTCCTTTCCCTGACCGGTTCAGACGTTTCTAACTGTTAGATCATTGTATAATAAAGCATTTTAACAATAAATATCAAATTACAGCACTCTAGGTCCCGTATTTTTCGAATTAATTAAGAATAATGTCCCGACCGACAAGAGTAAACTTTTTCCCTAGCCATCCCAGAGGATTCTAAATGTTAGATCATTGTATAATAACGCATTTTAACAATAAATATCAAGTTACAACCCTCTGGGATGAGTATTTCTCGAAATAATTGAGAATAATGTCCGAGCGCATTACTTAGTCGGCCGCTCGAGCGAGTCGATCGGAGAGTCGGGTCGCGTAGGTTCGGCGTGCTAGGGAGCTCGAGCGAAATGTTTCTAAGTCCAACCGACAAGAGTAAACTCCTTTCCCTGTCCGTTCCGGACGGTTCTAACCGTTAGATCATTGTATAACAACGCATTTTAACAATGAATATCAAGTTACAACCCTCTAGGATGAGTATTTTTCTAAATAATTGAGAATAATGTCCGGGCGCATTACTTAGCCGGCCGCTCGGGCGAGTCGTTCGGAGAGTCGGGGCGCGTCGGTTCGGCGCGCTACGGAGCTCGAACGAAATGTTTCTAAGTCCAACCGACAAGAGTAAACTCCTTTCCCTGACCGGTTCAGACGTTTCTAACTGTTAGATCATTGTATAATAAAGCATTTTAACAATAAATATCAAGTTACAGCACTCTAGGACGCGTATTTTTCGAATTAATTAAGAATAATGTCCCGACCGACAAGAGTAAACTTTTTCCCTAGCCGTCCCAGACGATTCTAAATGTCAGATCATGGTATAATAACGCATTCTAACAATAAATATCAAGTTACAACCCTCTAGGATGCGTATTTTAAGAAATAATTAATAATAATGTCCGGGCGCATTACTTAGTCGACGCTCGAGCGAGTCGTTCGGTGTACCGACACGCGTATTGGTTCGGCGAGCGACGGAGCTCAAGCGAAATATTTCAAAGTCCCGACCGCCAAGAGAAAACTACTTTCCTAACCTTACCTAACCTAACCTAACCGTTAGATCCTTGTATAATAATGCATTTTAACAATAGATATCATGTTACAACCCCCTGGGATGAGTAATTTTCAAAATAATTCAGAATAATGTCCGGGCGCATTACTTAGTCGGCCGCTCGAGCGAGTCGATCGGAGAGTCGGGGCGCGTCGGTTCGGCGCGCTCGGGAGCTCGAGCGAAATGTTTCTAAGTCCAACCAACAAGAGTAAACTTTTTCCCTAGCCGTCCCAGACGATTCTAAATGTTAGATCATGGTATAATAACGCATTCTAACAATAAATATCAAGTTACAACCCTCTAGGATGCGTATTTTAAGAAATAATTAATAATAATGTCCGGGCGCATTACTTAGTCGACGCTCGAGCGAGTCGTTCGGTGTACCGACACGCGTATTGGTTCGACGAGCGACGGAGCTCGAGCGAAATATTTCAAAGTCCCGACCGCCAAGAGAAAACTACTTTCCTAACCTTACCTAACCTAACCTAACCGTTAGATCCTTGTATAATAATGCATTTTAACAATAGATATCATGTTACAACACCCTGGGATGAGTACTTTTCGAAATAATTCAGAATAATGTCCGGGCGCATTACTTAGCCGGCCGCTCGAGCGAGTCGATCGGAGAGACGGGGCGCGTCGCTTCTGCGCGCTACGGAGCTCGAGCGAAATGTTTCTAAGTCCAACCGACAATAGTAAACTCCTTTCCCTGACCGGTTCAGACTTTTTTAACTGTTAGATCATCGTATAATAAAGCATTTTAACAATAAATATCAAATTACAGCACTCTAGGTCCCGTATTTTTCGAATTAATTAAGAATAATGTCCCGACCGACAAGAGTAAACTTTTTCCCTAGCCATCCCAGAGGATTCTAAATGTTAGATCATTGTATAATAACGCATTTTAACAATAAATATCAAGTTACAACCCTCTGGGATGAGTATTTTTCGAAATAATTGAGAATAATGTCCGGGCGCATTACTTAGCCGGCCGCTCGAGCGAGTCGATCGGAGAGACGGGGCGCGTCGGTTCGGCGCGCTACGGAGCTCGAGCGAAATGTTTCTAAGTCCAACCGACAAGAGTAAACTCCTTTCCCTGTCCGTTCCGGACGGTTCTAACCGTTAGATCATTGTATAACAACGCATTTTAACAATGAATATCAAGTTACAACCCTCTAGGATGAGTATTTTTCGAAATAATTGAGAATAATGTCCGGGCGCATTACTTAGCCGGCCGCTCGAGCGAGTCGATCGGAGAGACGGGGCGCGTCGGTTCGGCGCGCTACGGAGCTCGAGCGAAATGTTTCTAAGTCCAACCGACAAGAGTAAACTCCTTTCCCTGTCCGTTCCGGACGGTTCTAACCGTTAGATCATTGTATAACAACGCATTTTAACAATGAATATCAAGTTACAACCCTCTAGGATGAGTATTTTTCGAAATAATTGAGAATAATGTCCGGGCGCATTACTTAGCCGGCCGCTCGGGCGAGTCGTTCGGAGAGTCGGGGCGCGTCGGTTCGGCGCGCTACGGAGCTCGAACGAAATGTTTCTAAGTCCAACCGACAAGAGTAAACTCCTTTCCCTGACCGGTTCAGACGTTTCTAACTGTTAGATCATTGTATAATAGAGCATTTTAACAATAAATATCAAGTTACAGCACTCTAGGACGCGTATTTTTCGAATTAATTAAGAATAATGTCCCGACCGACAAGAGTAAACTTTTTCCCTAGCCGTCCCAGACGATTCTAAATGTCAGATCATGGTATAATAACGCATTCTAACAATAAATATCAAGTTACAACCCTCTAGGATGCGTATTTTAAGAAATAATTAATAATAATGTCCGGGCGCATTACTTAGTCGACGCTCGAGCGAGTCGTTCGGTGTACCGACACGCGTATTGGTTCGGCGAGCGACGGAGCTCAAGCGAAATATTTCAAAGTCCCGACCGCCAAGAGAAAACTACTTTCCTAACCTTACCTAACCTAACCTAACCGTTAGATCCTTGTATAATAATGCATTTTAACAATAGATATCATGTTACAACCCCCTGGGATGAGTAATTTTCAAAATAATTCAGAATAATGTCCGGGCGCATTACTTAGTCGGCCGCTCGAGCGAGTCGATCGGAGAGTCGGGGCGCGTCGGTTCGGCGCGCTCGGGAGCTCGAGCGAAATGTTTCTAAGTCCAACCAACAAGAGTAAACTTTTTCCCTAGCCGTCCCAGACGATTCTAAATGTTAGATCATGGTATAATAACGCATTCTAACAATAAATATCAAGTTACAACCCTCTAGGATGCGTATTTTAAGAAATAATTAATAATAATGTCCGGGCGCATTACTTAGTCGACGCTCGAGCGAGTCGTTCGGTGTACCGACACGCGTATTGGTTCGACGAGCGACGGAGCTCGAGCGAAATATTTCAAAGTCCCGACCGCCAAGAGAAAACTACTTTCCTAACCTTACCTAACCTAACCTAACCGTTAGATCCTTGTATAATAATGCATTTTAACAATAGATATCATGTTACAACACCCTGGGATGAGTACTTTTCGAAATAATTCAGAATAATGTCCGGGCGCATTACTTAGCCGGCCGCTCGAGCGAGTCGATCGGAGAGACGGGGCGCGTCGCTTCTGCGCGCTACGGAGCTCGAGCGAAATGTTTCTAAGTCCAACCGACAATAGTAAACTCCTTTCCCTGACCGGTTCAGACTTTTTTAACTGTTAGATCATCGTATAATAAAGCATTTTAACAATAAATATCAAATTAAAGCACTCTAGGTCCCGTATTTTTCGAATTAATTAAGAATAATGTCCCGACCGACAAGAGTAAACTTTTTCCCTAGCCATCCCAGAGGATTCTAAATGTTAGATCATTGTATAATAACGCATTTTAACAATAAATATCAAGTTACAACCCTCTGGGATGAGTATTTTTCGAAATAATTGAGAATAATGTCCGGGCGCATTACTTAGCCGGCCGCTCGAGCGAGTCGATCGGAGAGACGGGGCGCGTCGGTTCGGCGCGCTACGGAGCTCGAGCGAAATGTTTCTAAGTCCAACCGACAAGAGTAAACTCCTTTCCCTGTCCGTTCCGGACGGTTCTAACCGTTAGATCATTGTATAACAACGCATTTTAACAATGAATATCAAGTTACAACCCTCTAGGATGAGTATTTTTCGAAATAATTGAGAATAATGTCCGGGCGCATTACTTAGCCGGCCGCTCGAGCGAGTCGATCGGAGAGACGGGGCGCGTCGGTTCGGCGCGCTACGGAGCTCGAGCGAAATGTTTCTAAGTCCAACCGACAAGAGTAAACTCCTTTCCCTGTCCGTTCCGGACGGTTCTAACCGTTAGATCATTGTATAACAACGCATTTTAACAATGAATATCAAGTTACAACCCTCTAGGATGAGTATTTTTCGAAATAATTGAGAATAATGTCCGGGCGCATTACTTAGCCGGCCGCTCGGGCGAGTCGTTCGGAGAGTCGGGGCGCGTCGGTTCGGCGCGCTACGGAGCTCGAACGAAATGTTTCTAAGTCCAACCGACAAGAGTAAACTCCTTTCCCTGACCGGTCCAGACTTTTCTAACTGTTAGATCATCGTATAATAAAGCATTTTAACAATAAATATCATATTACAGCACTCTAGGTCCCGTATTTTTCGAATTAATTAAGAATAATGTCCCGACCGACAAGAGTAAACTTTTTCCCTAGCCATCCCAGAGGATTCTAAATGTTAGATCATTGTATAACAACGCATTTTAACAGTAAATATCAAGTTACAACACTCTGGGATGAGTATTTCTCGAAATAATTGAGAATAATGTCCGAGCGCATTACTTAGTCGGCCGCTCGAGCGAGTCGTTCGGAGAGTCGGGGCGCGTCGGTTCGGCGTGCTAGGGAGCTCGATCGAAATGTTTCTAAGTCCAACCGACAAGAGTAAACTCCTTTCCCTGTCCGTTCCGGACGGTTCTAACCGTTAGATCATTGTATAACAACGCATTTTAACAATGAATATCAAGTTACAACCCTCTAGGATGAGTATTTTTCGAAATAATTGAGAATAATGTCCGGGCGCATTACTTAGCCGGCCGCTCGAGCGAGTCGATCGGAGAGACGGGGCGCGTCGGTTCGGCGCGCTACGGAGCTCGAGCGAAATGTTTCTAAGTCCAACCGACAAGAGTAAACTCCTTTCCCTGACCGGTTCAGACTTTTTTAACTGTTAGATCATCGTATAATAAAGCATTTTAACAATAAATATCAAATTACAGCACTCTAGGTCCCGTATTTTTCGAATTAATTAAGAATAATGTCCCGACCGACAAGAGTAAACTTTTTCCCTAGCCATCCCAGAGGATTCTAAATGTTAGATCATTGTATAATAACGCATTTTAACAATAAATATCAAGTTACAACCCTCTGGGATGAGTATTTCTCGAAATAATTGAGAATAATGTCCGAGCGCATTACTTAGTCGGCCGCTCGAGCGAGTCGATCGGAGAGTCGGGGCGCGTCGGTTCGGCGTGCTAGGGAGCTCGAGCGAAATGTTTCTAAGTCCAACCGACAAGAGTAAACTCCTTTCCCTGTCCGTTCCGGACGGTTCTAACCGTTAGATCATTGTATAACAACGCATTTTAACAATGAATATCAAGTTACAACCCTCTAGGATGAGTATTTTTCTAAATAATTGAGAATAATGTCCGGGCGCATTACTTAGCCGGCCGCTCGGGCGAGTCGTTCGGAGAGTCGGGGCGCGTCGGTTCGGCGCGCTACGGAGCTCGAACGAAATGTTTCTAAGTCCAACCGACAAGAGTAAACTCCTTTCCCTGACCGGTTCAGACGTTTCTAACTGTTAGATCATTGTATAATAAAGCATTTTAACAATAAATATCAAGTTACAGCACTCTAGGACGCGTATTTTTCGAATTAATTAAGAATAATGTCCCGACCGACAAGAGTAAACTTTTTCCCTAGCCGTCCCAGACGATTCTAAATGTCAGATCATGGTATAATAACGCATTCTAACAATAAATATCAAGTTACAACCCTCTAGGATGCGTATTTTAAGAAATAATTAATAATAATGTCCGGGCGCATTACTTAGTCGACGCTCGAGCGAGTCGTTCGGTGTACCGACACGCGTATTGGTTCGGCGAGCGACGGAGCTCAAGCGAAATATTTCAAAGTCCCGACCGCCAAGAGAAAACTACTTTCCTAACCTTACCTAACCTAACCTAACCGTTAGATCCTTGTATAATAATGCATTTTAACAATAGATATCATGTTACAACCCCCTGGGATGAGTAATTTTCAAAATAATTCAGAATAATGTCCGGGCGCATTACTTAGTCGGCCGCTCGAGCGAGTCGATCGGAGAGTCGGGGCGCGTCGGTTCGGCGCGCTCGGGAGCTCGAGCGAAATGTTTCTAAGTCCAACCAACAAGAGTAAACTTTTTCCCTAGCCGTCCCAGACGATTCTAAATGTTAGATCATGGTATAATAACGCATTCTAACAATAAATATCAAGTTACAACCCTCTAGGATGCGTATTTTAAGAAATAATTAATAATAATGTCCGGGCGCATTACTTAGTCGACGCTCGAGCGAGTCGTTCGGTGTACCGACACGCGTATTGGTTCGACGAGCGACGGAGCTCGAGCGAAATATTTCAAAGTCCCGACCGCCAAGAGAAAACTACTTTCCTAACCTTACCTAACCTAACCTAACCGTTAGATCCTTGTATAATAATGCATTTTAACAATAGATATCATGTTACAACACCCTGGGATGAGTACTTTTCGAAATAATTCAGAATAATGTCCGGGCGCATTACTTAGCCGGCCGCTCGAGCGAGTCGATCGGAGAGACGGGGCGCGTCGCTTCTGCGCGCTACGGAGCTCGAGCGAAATGTTTCTAAGTCCAACCGACAATAGTAAACTCCTTTCCCTGACCGGTTCAGACTTTTTTAACTGTTAGATCATCGTATAATAAAGCATTTTAACAATAAATATCAAATTACAGCACTCTAGGTCCCGTATTTTTCGAATTAATTAAGAATAATGTCCCGACCGACAAGAGTAAACTTTTTCCCTAGCCATCCCAGAGGATTCTAAATGTTAGATCATTGTATAATAACGCATTTTAACAATAAATATCAAGTTACAACCCTCTGGGATGAGTATTTTTCGAAATAATTGAGAATAATGTCCGGGCGCATTACTTAGCCGGCCGCTCGAGCGAGTCGATCGGAGAGACGGGGCGCGTCGGTTCGGCGCGCTACGGAGCTCGAGCGAAATGTTTCTAAGTCCAACCGACAAGAGTAAACTCCTTTCCCTGTCCGTTCCGGACGGTTCTAACCGTTAGATCATTGTATAACAACGCATTTTAACAATGAATATCAAGTTACAACCCTCTAGGATGAGTATTTTTCGAAATAATTGAGAATAATGTCCGGGCGCATTACTTAGCCGGCCGCTCGAGCGAGTCGATCGGAGAGACGGGGCGCGTCGGTTCGGCGCGCTACGGAGCTCGAGCGAAATGTTTCTAAGTCCAACCGACAAGAGTAAACTCCTTTCCCTGTCCGTTCCGGACGGTTCTAACCGTTAGATCATTGTATAACAACGCATTTTAACAATGAATATCAAGTTACAACCCTCTAGGATGAGTATTTTTCGAAATAATTGAGAATAATGTCCGGGCGCATTACTTAGCCGGCCGCTCGAGCGAGTCGATCGGAGAGTCGGGGCGCGTCGGTTCGGCGCGCTACGGAGCTCGAACGAAATGTTTCTAAGTCCAACCGACAAGAGTAAACTCCTTTCCCTGACCGGTTCAGACGTTTCTAACTGTTAGATCATTGTATAATAAAGCATTTTAACAATAAATATCAAGTTACAGCACTCTAGGACGCGTATTTTTCGAATTAATTAAGAATAATGTCCCGACCGACAAGAGTAAACTTTTTCCCTAGCCGTCCCAGACGATTCTAAATGTCAGATCATGGTATAATAACGCATTCTAACAATAAATATCAAGTTACAACCCTCTAGGATGCGTATTTTAAGAAATAATTAATAATAATGTCCGGGCGCATTACTTAGTCGACGCTCGAGCGAGTCGTTCGGTGTACCGACACGCGTATTGGTTCGGCGAGCGACGGAGCTCAAGCGAAATATTTCAAAGTCCCGACCGCCAAGAGAAAACTACTTTCCTAACCTTACCTAACCTAACCTAACCGTTAGATCCTTGTATAATAATGCATTTTAACAATAGATATCATGTTACAACCCCCTGGGATGAGTAATTTTCAAAATAATTCAGAATAATGTCCGGGCGCATTACTTAGTCGGCCGCTCGAGCGAGTCGATCGGAGAGTCGGGGCGCGTCGGTTCGGCGCGCTCGGGAGCTCGAGCGAAATGTTTCTAAGTCCAACCAACAAGAGTAAACTTTTTCCCTAGCCGTCCCAGACGATTCTAAATGTTAGATCATGGTATAATAACGCATTCTAACAATAAATATCAAGTTACAACCCTCTAGGATGCGTATTTTAAGAAATAATTAATAATAATGTCCGGGCGCATTACTTAGTCGACGCTCGAGCGAGTCGTTCGGTGTACCGACACGCGTATTGGTTCGACGAGCGACGGAGCTCGAGCGAAATATTTCAAAGTCCCGACCGCCAAGAGAAAACTACTTTCCTAACCTTACCTAACCTAACCTAACCGTTAGATCCTTGTATAATAATGCATTTTAACAATAGATATCATGTTACAACACCCTGGGATGAGTACTTTTCGAAATAATTCAGAATAATGTCCGGGCGCATTACTTAGCCGGCCGCTCGAGCGAGTCGATCGGAGAGACGGGGCGCGTCGCTTCTGCGCGCTACGGAGCTCGAGCGAAATGTTTCTAAGTCCAACCGACAATAGTAAACTCCTTTCCCTGACCGGTTCAGACTTTTTTAACTGTTAGATCATCGTATAATAAAGCATTTTAACAATAAATATCAAATTAAAGCACTCTAGGTCCCGTATTTTTCGAATTAATTAAGAATAATGTCCCGACCGACAAGAGTAAACTTTTTCCCTAGCCATCCCAGAGGATTCTAAATGTTAGATCATTGTATAATAACGCATTTTAACAATAAATATCAAGTTACAACCCTCTGGGATGAGTATTTTTCGAAATAATTGAGAATAATGTCCGGGCGCATTACTTAGCCGGCCGCTCGAGCGAGTCGATCGGAGAGACGGGGCGCGTCGGTTCGGCGCGCTACGGAGCTCGAGCGAAATGTTTCTAAGTCCAACCGACAAGAGTAAACTCCTTTCCCTGTCCGTTCCGGACGGTTCTAACCGTTAGATCATTGTATAACAACGCATTTTAACAATGAATATCAAGTTACAACCCTCTAGGATGAGTATTTTTCGAAATAATTGAGAATAATGTCCGGGCGCATTACTTAGCCGGCCGCTCGAGCGAGTCGATCGGAGAGACGGGGCGCGTCGGTTCGGCGCGCTACGGAGCTCGAGCGAAATGTTTCTAAGTCCAACCGACAAGAGTAAACTCCTTTCCCTGTCCGTTCCGGACGGTTCTAACCGTTAGATCATTGTATAACAACGCATTTTAACAATGAATATCAAGTTACAACCCTCTAGGATGAGTATTTTTCGAAATAATTGAGAATAATGTCCGGGCGCATTACTTAGCCGGCCGCTCGGGCGAGTCGTTCGGAGAGTCGGGGCGCGTCGGTTCGGCGCGCTACGGAGCTCGAACGAAATGTTTCTAAGTCCAACCGACAAGAGTAAACTCCTTTCCCTGACCGGTCCAGACTTTTCTAACTGTTAGATCATCGTATAATAAAGCATTTTAACAATAAATATCATATTACAGCACTCTAGGTCCCGTATTTTTCGAATTAATTAAGAATAATGTCCCGACCGACAAGAGTAAACTTTTTCCCTAGCCATCCCAGAGGATTCTAAATGTTAGATCATTGTATAACAACGCATTTTAACAGTAAATATCAAGTTACAACACTCTGGGATGAGTATTTCTCGAAATAATTGAGAATAATGTCCGAGCGCATTACTTAGTCGGCCGCTCGAGCGAGTCGTTCGGAGAGTCGGGGCGCGTCGGTTCGGCGTGCTAGGGAGCTCGATCGAAATGTTTCTAAGTCCAACCGACAAGAGTAAACTCCTTTCCCTGTCCGTTCCGGACGGTTCTAACCGTTAGATCATTGTATAACAACGCATTTTAACAATGAATATCAAGTTACAACCCTCTAGGATGAGTATTTTTCGAAATAATTGAGAATAATGTCCGGGCGCATTACTTAGCCGGCCGCTCGGGCGAGTCGTTCGGAGAGTCGGGGCGCGTCGGTTCGGCGCGCTACGGAGCTCGAACGAAATGTTTCTAAGTCCAACCGACAAGAGTAAACTCCTTTCCCTGACCGGTTCAGACGTTTCTAACTGTTAGATCATTGTATAATAAAGCATTTTAACAATAAATATCAAGTCACAGCACTCTAGGACGCGTATTTTTCGAATTAATTAAGAATAATGTCCCGACCGACAAGAGTAAACTTTTTCCCTAGCCGTCCCAGACGATTCTAAATGTCAGATCATGGTATAATAACGCATTCTAACAATAAATATCAAGTTACAACCCTCTAGGATGCGTATTTTAAGAAATAATTAATAATAATGTCCGGGCGCATTACTTAGTCGACGCTCGAGCGAGTCGTTCGGTGTACCGACACGCGTATTGGTTCGGCGAGCGACGGAGCTCAAGCGAAATATTTCAAAGTCCCGACCGCCAAGAGAAAACTACTTTCCTAACCTTACCTAACCTAACCTAACCGTTAGATCCTTGTATAATAATGCATTTTAACAATAGATATCATGTTACAACCCCCTGGGATGAGTACTTCTCAAAATAATTCAGAATAATGTCCGGGCGCATTACTTAGTCGGCCGCTCGAGCGAGTCGATCGGAGAGTCGGGGCGCGTCGGTTCGGCGCGCTAGGGAGCTCGAGCGAAATGTTTCTAAGTCCAACCAACAAGAGTAAACTTTTTCCCTAGCCGTCCCAGACGATTCTAAATGTTAGATCATTGTATAATAACGCATTTTAACAATAAATATCAAGTTACAACCCTCTAGGATGAGTATTTTTCGAAATAATTGAGAATAATGTCCGGGCGCATTACTTAGTCGGCAGCTCGAGCGATTCGATCGGAGAGTCGGGGCGCGACGGTTCGGCGCGCTACGGAGCTCGAGCGAAATGTTTCTAAGTCCAACCGACAAGAGTAAACTCCTTTCCCTGACCGGTTCAGACTTTTCTAACTGTTAGATCATCGTATAATAAAGCATTTTAACAATAAATATTAAGTTACAACCCTCTAGGATGAGTATTTTTCGAAATAATTGAGAATAATGTCCGGGCGCATTACTTAGTCGGCAGCTCGAGCGATTCGATCGGAGAGTCGGGGCGCGTCGGTTCGGCGCGCTACGGAGCTCGAGCGAAATGTTTCTAAGTCCAACCGACAAGAGTAAACTCCTTTCCCTGACCGGTCCAGACTTTTCTAACTGTTAGATCATCGTATAATAAAGCATTTTAACAATAAATATCAAATTACAGCACTCTAGGTCCCGTATTTTTCGAATTAATTAAGAATAATGTCCCGACCGACAAGAGTAAACTTTTTCCCTAGCCATCCCAGAGGATTCTCAATGTTAGATCATTGTATAACAACGCATTTTAACAGTAAATATCAAGTTACAACCCTCTAGGATGAGTATTTTTCGAAATAATTGAGAATAATGTCCGGGCGCATTACTTAGTCGGCCGCTCGAGCGATTCGATCGGAGAGTCGGGGCGCGTCGGTTCGGCGCGCTACGGAGCTCGAGCGAAATGTTTCTAAGTCCAACCGACAAGAGTAAACTTCTTTCCCTGGCCGTTCCGGACGGTTCTAACCGTTAGATCATTGTATGACATCGCATTTTAACAATAAATATCAAGTTACAGCACTCTAGGACGCGTATTTTACGAATTAATTAAGAATAATGTCCCGACCGACAAGAGTAAACTTTTTCCCTAGCCGTCCTAGACGAATCTAAATGTTAGATCATTGTATAATAAAGCATTTTAACAATAAACATCAACGTACAACACTCTCGGATGCGTATTTTTCGAATTAATTGTGAATAATGTCCCGACCGCCAAGAGTAAACATTTTTCCTAGCCATTCCAGACGATTCTAAATATTAGATCATTGTATAATAACGCATTTTAACAATAAATCTTAAGTTACAACCCTGTAGGATGCGTGCTTTTCGACTTATTGAAAAATAATTTTCCGAGGTATATGTCGCATCACGCCGCTGCGAATGGAGACTTACGCCGCTAGGATAGGACCCAACACGCCGCTAGAATTGGAGACAATACGCCGCCGGGATTGGAGCTATACGCCGCTGGGATTGGAGCCGATACGCCGCTGGGATTGGAGCCGATACGCCGCTAGGATTGGAGCCGATACGCCGCTAGGATTGGAGCCGATACGCCGCCGGGATTGGAGCTATACGCCGCTAGGATTGGAGCCGATACGCCGCCGGGATTGGAGCCAATACGCCGCTAGGATTGGAGCTATACGCCGCTAGGATTGGAGCCGATACGCCGCCGGGATTGGAGCCAATACGCCGCTGTAGGCGGAAAGCAATACGCAATGCTTCCAAGTCCCGATCGCCATAGTAAACTTCTTTCCTAACCGTTCTGGACGGTCCTAACTGTTAGATCATTGTATAATAAGGCATTTGAAGTATAAATATCAAGTTACAACTCTCCAGGATGCGTGCTTCTCGAGTTATTGAAAAATAATTTTCCGAGTTATATGTCGGCCTGTACTGAATGTGTTCTACCAGTCGTGCGGGTAAACGGCGGGAGTAAATCTTGGTCTGTACTGTTAGGTAGGTTCTTCCTGAATATGTTTGCGATGCGCGTGATTGGATTAACGCGATTCCCGCTGTCCCTACCTTTTGGGTCTCAAAAGGTCCAGGGTTCTATTCCCTGGTGCGCCAACCCCCCCTCCACGTGGCGGGACCTGGACACCTACGGGTGGCTAAAGGGGCTCTGGTGGTCGAGTTAGAGAGAGCTCCTACGTGAGTGATCGTCCACGATCACCGTGGCTCTCGCAAAATCGGAAGACTCCCTGCAGTGGCAACGACCCACCGGAGCGTAACCCGGTGGTACGTCACGCAGGTGAGAAACGAGGGTCTTACCTTAATTGGTTGAACCGCGGGGAGGACAAACCCCTTTAACAAACCCCTACCTCTAAGCTGAAGACCGCGGTGACAGAGGTCCGACGACTCCTTGCACGAGCGTGCGGCGGTTGGTGGGAGCACCGATCCCTAGTGGCTAACCTCAGGACCCAGGCGAAACCCTGAGCGTATAAGCCTTCTCCCCGGAAAGGGCGTCACCCGGGGAGCGATCAATTATTTCGTCCCAACTCGTGGGAACAAACATGGAACCAACTAACAAACAAACAACAAACAAAAACAAGACGAAGAAGGGAGGAAAGAAAGGGAACAGAGTTGGAGGGAAGGCTACAGCAGAGGCCGACAAAGAAACGAAAAACACTAAGACAATAGAAGAGCAGCTTATGGATGAAGCTAGAGAGTCCTATTCAGAGACAGAGTACGATAGCAGCGACTACGGCGCCTACTACTCAGACGTAGACTCAAACACTGACCTAAGAACAGTGATAGAGGCAGCTTTAAGATCCGGGGTGGGATCCCGGATCACCGGAAAGAAAAGGAAAAAATCAAAAAAGGAATTTAAAAGTAAGCAAGTATGCATCAGTGACTCGGATTCCTCATCCGAGTCGAAACCATGCAAGTTCCCTAAGGAACAAGCGAAATCGGACGACGGATCTATAAGACCCGTCTCCGTTAAGATAGAGAGACTGCCGGAGGGACAGCTTATTCAAACACCGTTTGAAAAGCTCGAAGCCCTCCACAAGACACTGGCCATGTCGAAAGCGCAGCGCGCCAAGGCAGAAACCATTGTCCACGAAATTATGGAAATGTTTAAGCAAGAAGAGGGACTTGCTAACGACATAAGAGTCGAGCTAACTCAGGAGAACAGCGAACTCCGAGCCAAGCTAGAAGAAGTGCAAAAAGAGAAACCGATAGAGGAGAAGCTGAACCAGCTCTCCGCAAAGTTGGACAGCATTATGTCCGAGAAACGCAGCGGCGTAAAGGAGGCCCCGGCCCCCTCCAAACCGCTGTTATACTCGGACATAATAAAGTCCAACAAGAGTACAAGGCAAGTGGCGAAGAAAACTGCTGTACAGCAGTCTAAGCCGACAGTGGCAATTTACCCCGCAAAGGGTAGCAAGATCTCGAATAGCGACGAGACAAAAAAGGTTGTGTCGGAGTTTATAAACCCGACAGAACAGAAAATGAGAATCCGGAACGTGAGGAAACTTGCGAACTCCGGAATTCTCCTAGAGACCGACTCGAAAGAGGACCTTGAGCAAGTCCTCAAAAATAAGGAATTAAGGAAAAAAGTCGAGATCGGTCCCCTCCCAAGGAGGAGACCAAAAATTATAATATTCGGAGTCCCCTCTGACACGGCAGAGGAGGAACTCCTAAAAGCTATAAGAAACCAGAACCTCGAGCTGGACTCAGAGGAAAATCTAGAAGGGGAGTTCAAACTCCTCTTCAAAACTGGAAGCAAAGGAAAGGAAACCACAAATTGGGTGGCAGAGACGTCCCCAAAGACCCGGAAGATCCTGTTGAGCAGGAACCGGGTCTTCATAGGATTCAACGCCCACGGCGTAAGAGACTACATTGCGGCGAGTCGTTGCTTCAAATGCCAAGCATTTGGGCACGTCTCGAAGCATTGTAAAGCAAACATAGACACATGCGGGCACTGTGGCAAAGACGGGCACGTCTATAAGGACTGCCCGACAATCAAAGAGAAACCGACATGCATTAACTGCAAGAGAGCGGGAAAGCCGGCCAATCATGGCCTCAGAGACAAAAATTGTCCAGCGTACAAGTACGCCATTGAAAAATGCCTTAGTCGCACAGACTTCGGCAGTGATGAAATCAAATAGAGACGTAGCTTTTATCCCACCTTGACGATCCTCGCAGGCGATACTCCAACATCTGAGTATTGTGATCGTAGGGTGTAACCGGCGAAACGGCCTGAAAACCGCGCCCGACCTGCTAGAGACCGAGCGCTAAGCTGGTAACTCTGCCTCCTCGTGGCCCCCGCTGGAAACGTTCCCTCGTCGGTTACCACGCTGACGGGGGAACGGCCAAATGAGTTACTTCCCGTACGGGACGGTCTACCCTATTGATGATCCAGAAATGGTGAGAGAGGGGTTTTTCCAAGTTTCAGTCCATTCCATCTACGGACTTTCTCCTTATCAGTGGTGTCGTCTCCTCGGAGCGTCGCTAAGGGCAGGTAGCACTTAGTGTTATCTGCTGCGTATGCCTTCACGGCGAGGAAGCACACCCGATGTCTCCATCGAGGAGGCCGGGTTAACATTAATGTCCCTACCTTTTATGGGGTCTCAAAAGGTCCAGGGTTCTATTCCCTGGTGCGCCAACCCCCCCTCCACGCGGCGGGACCTGGACACCTTCGGGTGGCTAAAGGGGCTCTGGTGGTCGAGTCAGAGAGAGCTCCTACGTGAGTGATCGTCCGCGATCACCGTGGCTCTCGCAAAAATCGGAAGACTCCCTGCAGTGGCAACGACCCACCGGAGCGTAACCCGGTGGTACGTCACGCAGGTGAGAAACGAGGGTCTTACCTTAATTGGTTGAACCGCGGGGAGGACAAACCCCTTCAACAAACCCCTACCTCTAAGCTGAAGACCGCGGTGACAGAGGTCCGACGACTCCTTGCACGAGCGTGCGGCGGTTGGTGGGAGCACCGACCCCTAGTGGCTAACCTCAGGACCCAGGCGAAACCCTGAGCGTAAAAGCCTTCTCCCCGGAAAGGGCGTCACCCGGGGAGCGATCAATTATTTCGTCCCAACTCGTGGGAACAATCATGGAACATACTTACAAACATACAACAAATAAAAACAAGACGAAGAAAGGAGGGAAGAAAGGAGACAGAGTTGGAGGAAAGGCTACAGCAGAGGCCGACAAAGAAATGAAAGTTACAAAGACAATTGAAGAGCAACTCATGGACGAAGCAAAAGAATCCTACTCAGAGACAGAGTACGGTAGTAGCGACTACGGCGCTTACTACTCAGATGTTGATTCTAACACTGACCTCAGAACAGTGATAGAGGCAGCAATAAGATCCGGGGTGGGATCCCGGATCACAGGAAAGAAAAGGAAAAAATCAAAAAAGGAATTTAAAAGTAAGCAAATATGCATCAGTGACTCGGATTCCTCATCCGAGTCGAAACCATGTAAGTTCCCTAAGGAACAAGCGAAATCGGACGACGGATCTATAAGACCCGTCTCCGTTAAAATAGAGAGACTGCCGGAGGGACAGCTTATTCAAACACCGTTTGAAAAGCTCGAAGCCCTCCACAAGACACTGGCCATGTCGAAGGCGCAGCGCGCCAAGGCAGAAACCATTGTCCATGAAATTATGGAAATGTTTAAGCAAGAAGAGGGACTTGCTAACGACATAAGAGTCGAATTAACGCAGGAGAACAGGGAACTCCGAGCCAAGCTTGAAGAGCTACAAAAAGAGAAACCAATAGAGGAGAAGCTGAACCAGCTCTCCGCAAAGTTGGACAGCATTATGTCTGAGAAACGCAGTGGCGTAAAGGAGGCCCCGGCCCCCTCCAAACCACTGTTATACTCGGACATAATAAAGTCCAACAAGAAAACAAGGCAAGTGGCAAAGAAAACTGCTGTACAGCAGTCTAAGCCGACAGTGGCAATTTACCCCGCAAAGGGCAGCAAGATCTCGAATAGCGACGAGACAAAAAGGTTGTGTCGGAGTTTATAAACCCGACAGAACAGAAAATGAGAATCCGGAACGTGAGGAAACTTGCGAACTCAGGAATTCTCCTAGAGACCGACTCGAAAGAGGACCTTGAGCAAGTCCTCAAAAATAAGGAATTAAGGAAAAAAGTCGAGATCGGTCCCCTCCCAAGGAGGAGACCAAAAATTATAATATTCGGAGTCCCCTCTGACACGGCAGAGGAGGAACTCCTAAGATCCATAAGGAATCAGAACCTCGAGCTGGACTCAGAGGAAAATCTAGAAGGGGAGTTCAAACTCCTCTTCAAAACAGGAAGGAAAGAAAAGGAAACCACAAACTGGGTGGCAGAGACGTCCCCAAAGACCCGGAAGATCCTGTTGAGCAGGAACCGGGTCTTCATAGGATTCAACGCCCACGGCGTAAGAGACTACATTGCGGCGAGTCGTTGCTTCAAATGCCAAGCATTTGGGCACGTCTCGAAGCATTGTAAAGCAAACATAGACACATGCGGGCACTGTGGCAAAGACGGGCATGTCTATAAGGACTGCCCGACAATCAAAGAGAAACCGACATGCATTAACTGCAAGAGAGCGGGAAAGCCGGCCAATCATGGCCTCAGAGACAAAAATTGTCCAGCGTACAAGTACGCCATTGAAAAATGCCTTAGTCGCACAGACTTCGGCAGTGATGAAATCACATAGAGACCACTACATTCAATCCACCTTGACGATCCTCGCAGGCGATACTCCAACATCTGAGTATTGTGATCGTAGGGTGTAACCGGCGAAACGGCCTGAAAACCGCGCCCGACCTGCTAGAGACCGAGCGCTAAGCTGGTAACTCTGCCTCCTCGTGGCCCCCGCTGGAAACGTTCCCTCGTCGGTTACCACGCTGACGGGGGAACGGCCAAGTGAGTTACTTCCCGTACGGGACGGTCTACCCTATTGATGATCCAGAAATGGTGAGAGAGGGGTTTTTCCAAGTTTCAGTCCATTCCATCTACGGACTCTCTCCTTATCAGTGGTGTCGTCTCCTCGGAGCGTCGCTAAGGGCAGGTAGCACTTAGTGTTATCTGCTGCGTATGCCTTCACGGCGAGGAAGCACACCCGATGTCTCCATCGAGGAGGCCGGGTTAACATTAATGTCCCTACCTTTTGTCAACGACCATGGTCCCGTTGCTAGCACCGGTTCTCGTCCGATCACCGAAGTTAAACGACGGGCGCACGGAGCACAGCTAGGATGGGTGACCGCTCGGTGAAAAAGCCGGGGGTGGCCCATGTGCTGTTTTTCGTGTGTTGTTGACATATAGGTGGTTCGGAATCCACCTTAATAAAAAGTAGGTCCAAAAAAAATAGGAATAGGCCCGAACATCCGGTCGGCGTAACTGGTATGGCGTAAGCCGAGGTACAGTATTCCTCCCTAGAGGAGGATCGCCAAGAATGAGTGTCCCTACCTTTTGTCAACGACCATGGTCCCGTTGCTAGCACCGGTTCTCGTCCGATCACCGAAGTTAAACGACGGGCGCACGGAGCACAGCTAGGATGGGTGACCGCTCGGTGAAAAAGCCGGGGGTGGCCCATGTGCTGTTTTTCGTGTGTTGTTGACATATAGGTGGTTCGGAATCCACCTTAATAAAAAGTAGGTCCAAAAAATAGGAATGGGCCCGAACATCCGGTCGGCGTAACTGGTATGGCGTAAGCCGAGGTACAGTATTCCTCCCTTGAGGAGGATCGCCAAGAATGAATGTCCCTACCTTTTTTTTCGTACGAACCGTGACTGACGATTTGCGCGGATATTGGGATGCAGGTTTTGGCTGATTTAATTGTCAATAAGAGATGATGTTATCATTTGAAATAGTACAATATGTTGATATTGTATTATTCGTATTTTACTAAGAAAATGAAAAATTTATATGTTAATATTTGGGTTTAAATGAAATGAATTATTTTCAGATTACATTACGTTACATCGTTCAAATAATATAAAGTACAACTGCCGTTTGTTTCAGTATACCGCAATAACTAAGAGGAATACGCTGCTCGAAGATGGAGCAGTACGGCGCTGGAACATGAATAAAACTATACGCCGCTAGGACTTTGGCAATGCGCCGTTGTTACTGAAAGCATTACGCCGCCGGGATTGGAGCTATACGCCGCTAGGATTGGAGCCGACACGCCGCTGGGATTGGAGCTATACGCCGCCGGGATTGGAGCTATACGCCGCTAGGATTGGAGCCGATACGCCGCTAGGATTGGAGCCGATACGCCGCTAGGATTGGAGCTATCCGCCGCTAGGATTGGAGCTATACGCCGCTGGGATTGGAGCCAATACGCCGCTAGGATTGGAGCTATCCGCCGCTAGGATTGGAGCTATACGCCGCTAGGATTGGAGCCAACACGCCGCTGCGAATGGAACAATACGCCGCTGGGATTGGAGCTATACGCCGCTAGGATTGGAGCCGACACGCCGCTGGGATTGGAGCTATACGCCGCTAGGATTGGAGCCAATACGCCGCCGGGATTGGAGCTATACGCCGCTGGGATTGGAGCCAATACGCCGCCGGGATTGGAGCTATACGCCGCTAGGATTGGAGCCAATACGCCGCCGGGATTGGAGCTATACGCCGCTGGGATTGGAGCTATACGCCGCTGTAGGCGGAAAGCAATACGCAATGCTTCCAAGTCCCGATCGCCATAGTAAACTTCTTTCCTAACCGTTCTGAACGGTCCTAACTGTTAGATCATTGTATAATAATGCATTTGAAGTAGAAATATCAAGTTACAACTCTCCAGGATGCGTGCTTCTCGAGTTATTGAAAAATAATGCTCCGAGTTATATGTCGGCCTGTACTAAATGTGTTCTACCGGGTCTTGCGGGTAAACGGCGGGAGTAAATCTTGGTCTGTACTGTTAGGTAGGTTCTTCCTGAATATGTTTGCGATGCGCGTGATTGGATTAACGCGATTCCCGCTGTCCCTACCTTTTTTTTC
>CAXAAD010000126.1:2441004-2446004 GCA_963966675.1 Lasioglossum calceatum | reverse complement strand
GGGGAAGATCCGGACACCGCCGCAACTGCGGTGCTCTTCGCGTTCCAAACCCTATCTCCCTGCTAGAGGTTTCCAGGGAACTCGAACGCTTATACAGAAAAGAAAACTCTCCCCGGATCTCCCGACGGCGTCTCCAGGTCATTTTGGGTTACCCCGACGAACACTCTTACGAGGGCCCGATTGGTATGCGGTTCCGCTGCCGGGTTCCGGAATAGAAACCGGATTCCCTTTCGCCCGATGGGTGTGTCTGTGTGTTTGTTTGTTTATCAATACTTTGATATTTTTGCTCACTCTCTCTCTTAGGACACCTCATCTACATAGGATTTCTCTTAGGGCTTAGGATCGACTGACTCGTGTGCAACGGCTGTTCACACGAAACCCTTCTCCACGTCAGTCCTCCAGGGCCTCGCTGGAGTATTTGCTACTACCACCAAGATCTGCACCGACGGCGGCTCCAGGCAGGCTCACGCCCAGACCCTTCTGCGCACACCGCCGCGACCCTCCTACTCGTCAGAGCTTCATGGAAGACGCGCCTTTCGGAAAAAGCTAACGTCAACCTCACTTGCCGCTGACGGCGGAGTATAGGCGCGACGCTTCAGCGCCATCCATTTTCAGGGCTAGTTGCTTCGGCAGGTGAGTTGTTACACACTCCTTAGCGGATTCCGACTTCCATGGCCACCGTCCTGCTGTCTTAAGCAACCAACGCCTTTCATGGTATCCCATAAGCGTCGACTTAGGCGCCTTAACTCTGCGTTTGGTTCATCCCACAGCGCCAGTTCTGCTTACCAAAATTGGCCCACTTGGCACTCTGATCCAATATTATAATCTCGTGGCTTCATTGATCCAAGCAAGCCAGAGATCTCACCCATTTAAAGTTTGAGAATAGGTTGAGGTCGTTTCGGCCCCAAGGCCTCTAATCATTCGCTTTACCAGATGAGACTCGCACACGTTCATCAAAAGAGAACGAGCGAGTGCCAGCTATCCTGAGGGAAACTTCGGAGGGAACCAGCTACTAGATGGTTCGATTAGTCTTTCGCCCCTATACCCAGTTCCGACGATCGATTTGCACGTCAGAATCGCTACGGACCTCCATCAGGGTTTCCCCTGACTTCGTCCTGACCAGGCATAGTTCACCATCTTTCGGGTCCCAACGTGTACGCTCTGGGTGCGCCTCTTCTCGCAATGAGAACGAGACGCCCCGGGAGTGCGAGGCCGCATCGTGACGCGGCCCATCCTCCCTTGGTCGACGCTAAGGTACGACCTTCACTTTCATTGCGCCTTTAGGTTTACATGTCCCAATGACTCGCGCACATGTTAGACTCCTTGGTCCGTGTTTCAAGACGGGTCCTGAGAGTACCCAAAGCAGTAGCGTCGCTGACCGGTAATTCAAAGCTTGGCCAGTCCGAGGACACCGCCTGCTAACAGCTGGTTAGGCCCGGAGCCGGCACTAGGTCCGTACCATCCGGGTGACAAACTAACCGAGCTTGCGGCGGGCCTGACGCACACACATTCGAAAATGGATTGGTTGCGGCCCGATACCGTCAGAGTACCGTCACGCAGCCGGCCAGGTGATCGAGCGTCTGCCGTGTGCGCGCGAAGGCGACACGACAGGCAACAACTCGAGCCGTAGACCGACACGCAACGGGTCGCGACGTTCTACTAAGGGAGAAGTGCACGACTACGCGACCGGAACATTTGCCGAAGATGGTGTACCCTCGCACTGGAACCACCGAAGTGGCCCATTGCGGGCTATCTGCGCACCAACGGAAGCCAGCCTCGTCGACGATGAATCTCCCCATTCGATCTTTTGGGTTTCTCAGGTTTACCCCTGAACGGTTTCACGTACTCTTGAACTCTCTCTTCAAAGTTCTTTTCAACTTTCCCTCACGGTACTTGTTCGCTATCGGTCTCGTGGTCATATTTAGCCTTAGATGGAGTTTACCACCCACTTAGGGCTGCACTCTCAAGCAACCCGACTCTAAGGAGAGGTCCTCCCGAAACGCGTACCAGTCGCTACGGGCCTGGCACCCTCTACGGGTAAATGGCCCCATTCAAGATGGACTTGGACGCGGTTCGACGTCTCGGGATAAATTGACCCTCCTGAACACTACATTTCCCAACGGCAGAACCGCGGGATTCAGTGCTGGGCTAATTCCTGTTCGCTCGCCGCTACTAAGGAAATCCTTGTTAGTTTCTTTTCCTCCGCTTAGTAATATGCTTAAATTCAGCGGGTAATCTCGCCTACTCTGAGGTCGTCATACGTGATACAAAATTTTGTGTTTCTCCGAAAGAGCGTAAAAGCAGTACTCGCGAAAACGTACAAAGCACAAAAAAAAAAAAAAGAAAAAAAAGAAAACGAAACAACACTACACGACAGAAGAGAAAGGTAACGAAAAACCGATATATATGCCTTATGCGCCACACCAAAGTGTCTTCTTTTTCTTTCTTCATTATTTGCACGTCGATCGGAAACTCTCGCTAGACGATCTGGCCGGTAAACATTAACGTCCGTCGAAAAGAACTTCCGGGGACTGGACGACCGACAGATCGCGCGGTTCCGCACGAATCGACAAATGAAGAAAAGAAAAGACATGGGGCGACCGACATAAAAGGTTTTTTCATAATACACCTTATCTCTCCGCGGTGCTGTTCCGCGCGTGACACAACAAGCAGCGTGTTTTGCGCCCGTGTGACAATCAAGTTCGAAATAAGCCTCGCCAATAGAGGAGTATATATATATATATATACATATATAACCCGGTGGGATTTCTTTTTCTCTCTACTCTAATTTACCAATTAACACACGGGGGTACAGAAACGTTGCGCACGAAACGATGTATCATCGATCAAACACGCACACGTACACCAAAGAGACACGAGAGAAAGAGAGTAAGATCTCAAGACGCACATAGGCCGTCATCAGTACAATTCAACGCGAACGTGGCGATGGAATGGCAATCGCGCAGATTAGCGAGGACAAGTCGACGACGGGGAATAATTCCGACCCGATCAAGTACGACGTGTTCATCCCGCACGATGCTGCGCGTTGCTCCGCTGTCCATCGATCATCAAAGCGTTCGGTAGAACGAGAGATCTCTTTCGTCTCTTCCCTCGAAGACTCGAAAAGGTTAGAGTGTGATAATATGTGTTTGTCGAAATCGCCGGCAACGACGACCCTCCGCCGTAACGCAATTATAACGTAGAGTTAAGAAACGCATCCACGCACAGGCATATTCTCTCCCTGGGGCTTAACATTGCACACCACACCACACTCTGTGTGTCACAGCAGTATTCTTTTTCTCTTTTATATTTGTGTGTCCATCTCTGTAGTCTCTTGAGACATACCTCTTTCGTATACGCATCATTTCAGGCGACGTCGGGAGCGCGTTAAATGTTCATGAGTGAAAACACGCTTCTTTCCGCAAGGCGAATCGTTTCGCAGAGAAGGTGAGAGATTTGGAGATCCTCGTCGAAGCGGTGCCTTACGGGCGGTCGTATTGAAAATACGACTCACGACACCGTAAAACACTCACGCAAGTCCGAACGTAAGAAATACCAATCCCTACTTCGCTTCTCGTTGAAACTATTATTATAGGTATTGTATGTATATGTTTAAGACGCAATGCGAAATTGGCGATTTTCACAGAACCGCGACAAACGCCGACGAAACGCCCATCATTCGCTCGTACGTAGCATCTTTGCAACCCGACTCAGAAACGCTCTTTGGCGCCCTCCAAAAATATTTGGAGAGGTAAGCGACGGCGGGGACTTACAAGAGCAACGCAAGCAGTATATGGTTACGTAAACGACCCTCAGCCAGGCGTGGTCCAGGAATTGTATCCGTGGACCGCAATGTGCGTTCGAAATGTCGATGTTCATGTGTCCTGCAGTTCACACGTTGACGCGCAATTAGCTGCGTTCTTCATCGACCCACGAGCCAAGTGATCCACCGTTCAGGGTAATCGTATATATTTTTGATTTATAAATCAATATATGTATAAGTCTCTTGTTCTGCGGTTCGTAAGAACGCATTGTACCTGAATGATCCAACCAGCGCGCGAAGGAGATTCAGGCGTCGTTTTAAGGACGACACTATCGTCGTCCGTAGAAACGGAAAAAAACCGTCAGAATACGCGCGAGACTGTTGCACGTATCTGACGGCCGGGCGAACAGTACATTGAAAAACCGTCAAAGTGGAAAACGCGGAGAGGAATATTCTGAAAACGACGGGGATCGTAGACAACCCGATACTGGATCCAGAAAAACACATCCTCTCCTCTTCACTCATTTATTGGAAGATGCGAGAGAGAACGGAGGACTTCACGGCCGGCTCTGGCAGCGGTCATTCGTCCCAAGCTCACGCGGTGCACCAATTGGGCCACACTCACGGAGTAGGGTGTCAGACTCACGACTGCTTTAAAAGCGAGCTTCACGAGCCGGTCCACTTCCCGTAAAACACATTTCCATTAAAATGTTGTGTGTGCTCGAGGAACGATAAATTCCGATACAAGCGGACTCACGAGCCGGCTCTGGCAGCGGTCTTCGTCCCAAGCTCACGTGGCGCACCAATTGGGCCACACGCACGGAGTAGGGTCTCAGACTCGCGACTGCTTTATTAGCGAGCTCACGGCCGGTCCTCTCGGAACACCGTTATTCTTCGGAACGATATTTCATATATTATTTTATTCGATACACTAGAGCGGACTCACGAGCCGGCTCTGGCAGCGGTCATTCGTCCCAAGCTCACGTGGCGCACCAATTGGGCCACACGCACGGAGTAGGGTGTCAGACTCGCGACTGCTTTAGCGAGCTTCACGAGCCGGTCCGCTCAGCTCGAATGTATAATAAATATATGTGGTATATGTTCCGTCGTACAACGAACACCGCGTGCGGCGCAACGTATCGTGCTCTTGGCTATACGCGAACTCGAGATAAATAGAGAGCGGGACTCACAGCCGGCTCTGGCAGCGGTCATTCGTCCCAAGCTCACGCGGTGCACC
>CAXAAD010000126.1:2413504-2436004 GCA_963966675.1 Lasioglossum calceatum | reverse complement strand
GCATTACTTAGTCGACGCTCGAGCGAGTCGTTCGGTGTACCGACACGCGTATTGGTTCGACGAGCGACGGAGCTCGAGCGAAATATTTCAAAGTCCCGACCGCCAAGAGAAAACTACTTTCCTAACCTTACCTAACCTAACCTAACCGTTAGATCCTTGTATAATAATGCATTTTAACAATAGATATCATGTTACAACACCCTGGGATGAGTACTTTTCGAAATAATTCAGAATAATGTCCGGGCGCATTACTTAGCCGGCCGCTCGAGCGAGTCGATCGGAGAGACGGGGCGCGTCGGTTCGGCGCGCTACGGAGCTCGAGCGAAATGTTTCCAAGTCCAACCGACAAGAGTAAACTCCTTTCCCTGACCGGTTCAGACTTTTTTAACTGTTAGATCATCGTATAATAAAGCATTTTAACAATAAATATCAAATTACAGCACTCTAGGTCCCGTATTTTTCGAATTAATTAAGAATAATGTCCCGACCGACAAGAGTAAACTTTTTCCCTAGCCATCCCAGAGGATTCTAAATGTTAGATCATTGTATAATAACGCATTTTAACAATAAATATCAAGTTACAACCCTCTGGGATGAGTATTTCTCGAAATAATTGAGAATAATGTCCGAGCGCATTACTTAGTCGGCCGCTCGAGCGAGTCGATCGGAGAGTCGGGGCGCGTCGGTTCGGCGTGCTAGGGAGCTCGAGCGAAATGTTTCTAAGTCCAACCGACAAGAGTAAACTCCTTTCCCTGTCCGTTCCGGACGGTTCTAACCGTTAGATCATTGTATAACAACGCATTTTAACAATGAATATCAAGTTACAACCCTCTAGGATGAGTATTTTTCGAAATAATTGAGAATAATGTCCGGGCGCATTACTTAGCCGGCCGCTCGGGCGAGTCGTTCGGAGAGTCGGGGCGCGTCGGTTCGGCGCGCTACGGAGCTCGAACGAAATGTTTCTAAGTCCAACCGACAAGAGTAAACTCCTTTCCCTGACCGGTTCAGACGTTTCTAACTGTTAGATCATTGTATAATAAAGCATTTTAACAATAAATATCAAGTTACAGCACTCTAGGACGCGTATTTTTCGAATTAATTAAGAATAATGTCCCGACCGACAAGAGTAAACTTTTTCCCTAGCCGTCCCAGACGATTCTAAATGTCAGATCATGGTATAATAACGCATTCTAACAATAAATATCAAGTTACAACCCTCTAGGATGCGTATTTTAAGAAATAATTAATAATAATGTCCGGGCGCATTACTTAGTCGACGCTCGAGCGAGTCGTTCGGTGTACCGACACGCGTATTGGTTCGGCGAGCGACGGAGCTCAAGCGAAATATTTCAAAGTCCCGACCGCCAAGAGAAAACTACTTTCCTAACCTTACCTAACCTAACCTAACCGTTAGATCCTTGTATAATAATGCATTTTAACAATAGATATCATGTTACAACCCCCTGGGATGAGTAATTTTCAAAATAATTCAGAATAATGTCCGGGCGCATTACTTAGTCGGCCGCTCGAGCGAGTCGATCGGAGAGTCGGGGCGCGTCGGTTCGGCGCGCTCGGGAGCTCGAGCGAAATGTTTCTAAGTCCAACCAACAAGAGTAAACTTTTTCCCTAGCCGTCCCAGACGATTCTAAATGTTAGATCATGGTATAATAACGCATTCTAACAATAAATATCAAGTTACAACCCTCTAGGATGCGTATTTTAAGAAATAATTAATAATAATGTCCGGGCGCATTACTTAGTCGACGCTCGAGCGAGTCGTTCGGTGTACCGACACGCGTATTGGTTCGACGAGCGACGGAGCTCGAGCGAAATATTTCAAAGTCCCGACCGCCAAGAGAAAACTACTTTCCTAACCTTACCTAACCTAACCTAACCGTTAGATCCTTGTATAATAATGCATTTTAACAATAGATATCATGTTACAACACCCTGGGATGAGTACTTTTCGAAATAATTCAGAATAATGTCCGGGCGCATTACTTAGCCGGCCGCTCGAGCGAGTCGATCGGAGAGACGGGGCGCGTCGCTTCGGCGCGCTACGGAGCTCGAGCGAAATGTTTCTAAGTCCAACCGACAATAGTAAACTCCTTTCCCTGACCGGTTCAGACTTTTTTAACTGTTAGATCATCGTATAATAAAGCATTTTAACAATAAATATCAAATTACAGCACTCTAGGTCCCGTATTTTTCGAATTAATTAAGAATAATGTCCCGACCGACAAGAGTAAACTTTTTCCCTAGCCATCCCAGAGGATTCTAAATGTTAGATCATTGTATAATAACGCATTTTAACAATAAATATCAAGTTACAACCCTCTGGGATGAGTATTTTTCGAAATAATTGAGAATAATGTCCGGGCGCATTACTTAGCCGGCCGCTCGAGCGAGTCGATCGGAGAGACGGGGCGCGTCGGTTCGGCGCGCTACGGAGCTCGAGCGAAATGTTTCTAAGTCCAACCGACAAGAGTAAACTCCTTTCCCTGTCCGTTCCGGACGGTTCTAACCGTTAGATCATTGTATAACAACGCATTTTAACAATGAATATCAAGTTACAACCCTCTAGGATGAGTATTTTTCGAAATAATTGAGAATAATGTCCGGGCGCATTACTTAGCCGGCCGCTCGAGCGAGTCGATCGGAGAGACGGGGCGCGTCGGTTCGGCGCGGTACGGAGCTCGAGCGAAATGTTTCTAAGTCCAACCGACAAGAGTAAACTCCTTTCCCTGACCGGTTCAGACTTTTTTAACTGTTAGATCATCGTATAATAAAGCATTTTAACAATAAATATCAAATTACAGCACTCTAGGTCCCGTATTTTTCGAATTAATTAAGAATAATGTCCCGACCGACAAGAGTAAACTTTTTCCCTAGCCATCCCAGAGGATTCTAAATGTTAGATCATTGTATAATAACGCATTTTAACAATAAATATCAAGTTACAACCCTCTGGGATGAGTATTTCTCGAAATAATTGAGAATAATGTCCGAGCGCATTACTTAGTCGGCCGCTCGAGCGAGTCGATCGGAGAGTCGGGGCGCGTCGGTTCGGCGTGCTAGGGAGCTCGAGCGAAATGTTTTTAAGTCCAACCGACAAGAGTAAACTCCTTTCCCTGTCCGTTCCGGACGGTTCTAACCGTTAGATCATTGTATAACAACGCATTTTAACAATGAATATCAAGTTACAACCCTCTAGGATGAGTATTTTTCTAAATAATTGAGAATAATGTCCGGGCGCATTACTTAGCCGGCCGCTCGGGCGAGTCGTTCGGAGAGTCGGGGCGCGTCGGTTCGGCGCGCTACGGAGCTCGAACGAAATGTTTCTAAGTCCAACCGACAAGAGTAAACTCCTTTCCCTGACCGGTTCAGACGTTTCTAACTGTTAGATCATTGTATAATAAAGCATTTTAACAATAAATATCAAGTTACAGCACTCTAGGACGCGTATTTTTCGAATTAATTAAGAATAATGTCCCGACCGACAAGAGTAAACTTTTTCCCTAGCCGTCCCAGACGATTCTAAATGTCAGATCATGGTATAATAACGCATTCTAACAATAAATATCAAGTTACAACCCTCTAGGATGCGTATTTTAAGAAATAATTAATAATAATGTCCGGGCGCATTACTTAGTCGACGCTCGAGCGAGTCGTTCGGTGTACCGACACGCGTATTGGTTCGGCGAGCGACGGAGCTCAAGCGAAATATTTCAAAGTCCCGACCGCCAAGAGAAAACTACTTTCCTAACCTTACCTAACCTAACCTAACCGTTAGATCCTTGTATAATAATGCATTTTAACAATAGATATCATGTTACAACCCCCTGGGATGAGTAATTTTCAAAATAATTCAGAATAATGTCCGGGCGCATTACTTAGTCGGCCGCTCGAGCGAGTCGATCGGAGAGTCGGGGCGCGTCGGTTCGGCGCGCTCGGGAGCTCGAGCGAAATGTTTCTAAGTCCAACCAACAAGAGTAAACTTTTTCCCTAGCCGTCCCAGACGATTCTAAATGTTAGATCATGGTATAATAACGCATTCTAACAATAAATATCAAGTTACAACCCTCTAGGATGCGTATTTTAAGAAATAATTAATAATAATGTCCGGGCGCATTACTTAGTCGACGCTCGAGCGAGTCGTTCGGTGTACCGACACGCGTATTGGTTCGACGAGCGACGGAGCTCGAGCGAAATATTTCAAAGTCCCGACCGCCAAGAGAAAACTACTTTCCTAACCTTACCTAACCTAACCTAACCGTTAGATCCTTGTATAATAATGCATTTTAACAATAGATATCATGTTACAACACCCTGGGATGAGTACTTTTCGAAATAATTCAGAATAATGTCCGGGCGCATTACTTAGCCGGCCGCTCGAGCGAGTCGATCGGAGAGACGGGGCGCGTCGCTTCTGCGCGCTACGGAGCTCGAGCGAAATGTTTCTAAGTCCAACCGACAATAGTAAACTCCTTTCCCTGACCGGTTCAGACTTTTTTAACTGTTAGATCATCGTATAATAAAGCATTTTAACAATAAATATCAAATTACAGCACTCTAGGTCCCGTATTTTTCGAATTAATTAAGAATAATGTCCCGACCGACAAGAGTAAACTTTTTCCCTAGCCATCCCAGAGGATTCTAAATGTTAGATCATTGTATAATAACGCATTTTAACAATAAATATCAAGTTACAACCCTCTGGGATGAGTATTTTTCGAAATAATTGAGAATAATGTCCGGGCGCATTACTTAGCCGGCCGCTCGAGCGAGTCGATCGGAGAGACGGGGCGCGTCGGTTCGGCGCGCTACGGAGCTCGAGCGAAATGTTTCTAAGTCCAACCGACAAGAGTAAACTCCTTTCCCTGACCGGTTCAGACTTTTTTAACTGTTAGATCATCGTATAATAAAGCATTTTAACAATAAATATCAAATTACAGCACTCTAGGTCCCGTATTTTTCGAATTAATTAAGAATAATGTCCCGACCGACAAGAGTAAACTTTTTCCCTAGCCATCCCAGAGGATTCTAAATGTTAGATCATTGTATAATAACGCATTTTAACAATAAATATCAAGTTACAACCCTCTGGGATGAGTATTTCTCGAAATAATTGAGAATAATGTCCGAGCGCATTACTTAGTCGGCCGCTCGAGCGAGTCGATCGGAGAGTCGGGGCGCGTCGGTTCGGCGTGCTAGGGAGCTCGAGCGAAATGTTTCTAAGTCCAACCGACAAGAGTAAACTCCTTTCCCTGTCCGTTCCGGACGGTTCTAACCGTTAGATCATTGTATAACAACGCATTTTAACAATGAATATCAAGTTACAACCCTCTAGGATGAGTATTTTTCTAAATAATTGAGAATAATGTCCGGGCGCATTACTTAGCCGGCCGCTCGGGCGAGTCGTTCGGAGAGTCGGGGCGCGTCGGTTCGGCGCGCTACGGAGCTCGAACGAAATGTTTCTAAGTCCAACCGACAAGAGTAAACTCCTTTCCCTGTCCGTTCCGGACGGTTCTAACCGTTAGATCATTGTATAACAACGCATTTTAACAATGAATATCAAGTTACAACCCTCTAGGATGAGTATTTTTCGAAATAATTGAGAATAATGTCCGGGCGCATTACTTAGCCGGCCGCTCGAGCGAGTCGATCGGAGAGACGGGGCGCGTCGGTTCGGCGCGCTACGGAGCTCGAGCGAAATGTTTCTAAGTCCAACCGACAAGAGTAAACTCCTTTCCCTGTCCGTTCCGGACGGTTCTAACCGTTAGATCATTGTATAACAACGCATTTTAACAATGAATATCAAGTTACAACCCTCTAGGATGAGTATTTTTCGAAATAATTGAGAATAATGTCCGGGCGCATTACTTAGCCGGCCGCTCGAGCGAGTCGATCGGAGAGACGGGGCGCGTCGGTTCGGCGCGGTACGGAGCTCGAGCGAAATGTTTCTAAGTCCAACCGACAAGAGTAAACTCCTTTCCCTGACCGGTTCAGACTTTTTTAACTGTTAGATCATCGTATAATAAAGCATTTTAACAATAAATATCAAATTACAGCACTCTAGGTCCCGTATTTTTCGAATTAATTAAGAATAATGTCCCGACCGACAAGAGTAAACTTTTTCCCTAGCCATCCCAGAGGATTCTAAATGTTAGATCATTGTATAATAACGCATTTTAACAATAAATATCAAGTTACAACCCTCTGGGATGAGTATTTCTCGAAATAATTGAGAATAATGTCCGAGCGCATTACTTAGTCGGCCGCTCGAGCGAGTCGATCGGAGAGTCGGGGCGCGTCGGTTCGGCGTGCTAGGGAGCTCGAGCGAAATGTTTCTAAGTCCAACCGACAAGAGTAAACTCCTTTCCCTGTCCGTTCCGGACGGTTCTAACCGTTAGATCATTGTATAACAACGCATTTTAACAATGAATATCAAGTTACAACCCTCTAGGATGAGTATTTTTCTAAATAATTGAGAATAATGTCCGGGCGCATTACTTAGCCGGCCGCTCGGGCGAGTCGTTCGGAGAGTCGGGGCGCGTCGGTTCGGCGCGCTACGGAGCTCGAACGAAATGTTTCTAAGTCCAACCGACAAGAGTAAACTCCTTTCCCTGACCGGTTCAGACGTTTCTAACTGTTAGATCATTGTATAATAAAGCATTTTAACAATAAATATCAAGTTACAGCACTCTAGGACGCGTATTTTTCGAATTAATTAAGAATAATGTCCCGACCGACAAGAGTAAACTTTTTCCCTAGCCGTCCCAGACGATTCTAAATGTCAGATCATGGTATAATAACGCATTCTAACAATAAATATCAAGTTACAACCCTCTAGGATGCGTATTTTAAGAAATAATTAATAATAATGTCCGGGCGCATTACTTAGTCGACGCTCGAGCGAGTAGTTCGGTGTACCGACACGCGTATTGGTTCGGCGAGCGACGGAGCTCAAGCGAAATATTTCAAAGTCCCGACCGCCAAGAGAAAACTACTTTCCTAACCTTACCTAACCTAACCTAACCGTTAGATCCTTGTATAATAATGCATTTTAACAATAGATATCATGTTACAACCCCCTGGGATGAGTAATTTTCAAAATAATTCAGAATAATGTCCGGGCGCATTACTTAGTCGGCCGCTCGAGCGAGTCGATCGGAGAGTCGGGGCGCGTCGGTTCGGCGCGCTCGGGAGCTCGAGCGAAATGTTTCTAAGTCCAACCAACAAGAGTAAACTTTTTCCCTAGCCGTCCCAGACGATTCTAAATGTTAGATCATGGTATAATAACGCATTCTAACAATAAATATCAAGTTACAACCCTCTAGGATGCGTATTTTAAGAAATAATTAATAATAATGTCCGGGCGCATTACTTAGTCGACGCTCGAGCGAGTCGTTCGGTGTACCGACACGCGTATTGGTTCGACGAGCGACGGAGCTCGAGCGAAATATTTCAAAGTCCCGACCGCCAAGAGAAAACTACTTTCCTAACCTTACCTAACCTAACCTAACCGTTAGATCCTTGTATAATAATGCATTTTAACAATAGATATCATGTTACAACACCCTGGGATGAGTACTTTTCGAAATAATTCAGAATAATGTCCGGGCGCATTACTTAGCCGGCCGCTCGAGCGAGTCGATCGGAGAGACGGGGCGCGTCGCTTCTGCGCGCTACGGAGCTCGAGCGAAATGTTTCTAAGTCCAACCGACAATAGTAAACTCCTTTCCCTGACCGGTTCAGACTTTTTTAACTGTTAGATCATCGTATAATAAAGCATTTTAACAATAAATATCAAATTACAGCACTCTAGGTCCCGTATTTTTCGAATTAATTAAGAATAATGTCCCGACCGACAAGAGTAAACTTTTTCCCTAGCCATCCCAGAGGATTCTAAATGTTAGATCATTGTATAATAACGCATTTTAACAATAAATATCAAGTTACAACCCTCTGGGATGAGTATTTTTCGAAATAATTGAGAATAATGTCCGGGCGCATTACTTAGCCGGCCGCTCGAGCGAGTCGATCGGAGAGACGGGGCGCGTCGGTTCGGCGCGCTACGGAGCTCGAGCGAAATGTTTCTAAGTCCAACCGACAAGAGTAAACTCCTTTCCCTGTCCGTTCCGGACGGTTCTAACCGTTAGATCATTGTATAACAACGCATTTTAACAATGAATATCAAGTTACAACCCTCTAGGATGAGTATTTTTCGAAATAATTGAGAATAATGTCCGGGCGCATTACTTAGCCGGCCGCTCGAGCGAGTCGATCGGAGAGACGGGGCGCGTCGGTTCGGCGCGCTACGGAGCTCGAGCGAAATGTTTCTAAGTCCAACCGACAAGAGTAAACTCCTTTCCCTGTCCGTTCCGGACGGTTCTAACCGTTAGATCATTGTATAACAACGCATTTTAACAATGAATATCAAGTTACAACCCTCTAGGATGAGTATTTTTCGAAATAATTGAGAATAATGTCCGGGCGCATTACTTAGCCGGCCGCTCGGGCGAGTCGTTCGGAGAGTCGGGGCGCGTCGGTTCGGCGCGCTACGGAGCTCGAACGAAATGTTTCTAAGTCCAACCGACAAGAGTAAACTCCTTTCCCTGACCGGTTCAGACTTTTTTAACTGTTAGATCATTGTATAATAAAGCATTTTAACAATAAATATCAAGTTACAGCACTCTAGGACGCGTATTTTTCGAATTAATTAAGAATAATGTCCCGACCGACAAGAGTAAACTTTTTCCCTAGCCGTCCCAGACGATTCTAAATGTCAGATCATGGTATAATAACGCATTCTAACAATAAATATCAAGTTACAACCCTCTAGGATGCGTATTTTAAGAAATAATTAATAATAATGTCCGGGCGCATTACTTAGTCGACGCTCGAGCGAGTCGTTCGGTGTACCGACACGCGTATTGGTTCGGCGAGCGACGGAGCTCAAGCGAAATATTTCAAAGTCCCGACCGCCAAGAGAAAACTACTTTCCTAACCTTACCTAACCTAACCTAACCGTTAGATCCTTGTATAATAATGCATTTTAACAATAGATATCATGTTACAACCCCCTGGGATGAGTAATTTTCAAAATAATTCAGAATAATGTCCGGGCGCATTACTTAGTCGGCCGCTCGAGCGAGTCGATCGGAGAGTCGGGGCGCGTCGGTTCGGCGCGCTCGGGAGCTCGAGCGAAATGTTTCTAAGTCCAACCAACAAGAGTAAACTTTTTCCCTAGCCGTCCCAGACGATTCTAAATGTTAGATCATGGTATAATAACGCATTCTAACAATAAATATCAAGTTACAACCCTCTAGGATGCGTATTTTAAGAAATAATTAATAATAATGTCCGGGCGCATTACTTAGTCGACGCTCGAGCGAGTCGTTCGGTGTACCGACACGCGTATTGGTTCGACGAGCGACGGAGCTCGAGCGAAATATTTCAAAGTCCCGACCGCCAAGAGAAAACTACTTTCCTAACCTTACCTAACCTAACCTAACCGTTAGATCCTTGTATAATAATGCATTTTAACAATAGATATCATGTTACAACACCCTGGGATGAGTACTTTTCGAAATAATTCAGAATAATGTCCGGGCGCATTACTTAGCCGGCCGCTCGAGCGAGTCGATCGGAGAGACGGGGCGCGTCGCTTCTGCGCGCTACGGAGCTCGAGCGAAATGTTTCTAAGTCCAACCGACAATAGTAAACTCCTTTCCCTGACCGGTTCAGACTTTTTTAACTGTTAGATCATCGTATAATAAAGCATTTTAACAATAAATATCAAATTACAGCACTCTAGGTCCCGTATTTTTCGAATTAATTAAGAATAATGTCCCGACCGACAAGAGTAAACTTTTTCCCTAGCCATCCCAGAGGATTCTAAATGTTAGATCATTGTATAATAACGCATTTTAACAATAAATATCAAGTTACAACCCTCTGGGATGAGTATTTTTCGAAATAATTGAGAATAATGTCCGGGCGCATTACTTAGCCGGCCGCTCGAGCGAGTCGATCGGAGAGACGGGGCGCGTCGGTTCGGCGCGCTACGGAGCTCGAGCGAAATGTTTCTAAGTCCAACCGACAAGAGTAAACTCCTTTCCCTGTCCGTTCCGGACGGTTCTAACCGTTAGATCATTGTATAACAACGCATTTTAACAATGAATATCAAGTTACAACCCTCTAGGATGAGTATTTTTCGAAATAATTGAGAATAATGTCCGGGCGCATTACTTAGTCGGCCGCTCGGGCGAGTCGTTCGGAGAGTCGGGGCGCGTCGGTTCGGCGCGCTACGGAGCTCGAACGAAATGTTTCTAAGTCCAACCGACAAGAGTAAACTCCTTTCCCTGACCGGTCCAGACTTTTCTAACTGTTAGATCATCGTATAATAAAGCATTTTAACAATAAATATCATATTACAGCACTCTAGGTCCCGTATTTTTCGAATTAATTAAGAATAATGTCCCGACCGACAAGAGTAAACTTTTTCCCTAGCCATCCCAGAGGATTCTAAATGTTAGATCATTGTATAACAACGCATTTTAACAGTAAATATCAAGTTACAACACTCTGGGATGAGTATTTCTCGAAATAATTGAGAATAATGTCCGAGCGCATTACTTAGTCGGCCGCTCGAGCGAGTCGTTCGGAGAGTCGGGGCGCGTCGGTTCGGCGTGCTAGGGAGCTCGATCGAAATGTTTCTAAGTCCAACCGACAAGAGTAAACTCCTTTCCCTGTCCGTTCCGGACGGTTCTAACCGTTAGATCATTGTATAACAACGCATTTTAACAATGAATATCAAGTTACAACCCTCTAGGATGAGTATTTTTCGAAATAATTGAGAATAATGTCCGGGCGCATTACTTAGCCGGCCGCTCGGGCGAGTCGTTCGGAGAGTCGGGGCGCGTCGGTTCGGCGCGCTACGGAGCTCGAACGAAATGTTTCTAAGTCCAACCGACAAGAGTAAACTCCTTTCCCTGACCGGTTCAGACGTTTCTAACTGTTAGATCATTGTATAATAAAGCATTTTAACAATAAATATCAAGTCACAGCACTCTAGGACGCGTATTTTTCGAATTAATTAAGAATAATGTCCCGACCGACAAGAGTAAACTTTTTCCCTAGCCGTCCCAGACGATTCTAAATGTCAGATCATGGTATAATAACGCATTCTAACAATAAATATCAAGTTACAACCCTCTAGGATGCGTATTTTAAGAAATAATTAATAATAATGTCCGGGCGCATTACTTAGTCGACGCTCGAGCGAGTCGTTCGGTGTACCGACACGCGTATTGGTTCGGCGAGCGACGGAGCTCAAGCGAAATATTTCAAAGTCCCGACCGCCAAGAGAAAACTACTTTCCTAACCTTACCTAACCTAACCTAACCGTTAGATCCTTGTATAATAATGCATTTTAACAATAGATATCATGTTACAACCCCCTGGGATGAGTACTTCTCAAAATAATTCAGAATAATGTCCGGGCGCATTACTTAGTCGGCCGCTCGAGCGAGTCGATCGGAGAGTCGGGGCGCGTCGGTTCGGCGCGCTAGGGAGCTCGAGCGAAATGTTTCTAAGTCCAACCAACAAGAGTAAACTTTTTCCCTAGCCGTCCCAGACGATTCTAAATGTTAGATCATTGTATAATAACGCATTTTAACAATAAATATCAAGTTACAACCCTCTAGGATGAGTATTTTTCGAAATAATTGAGAATAATGTCCGGGCGCATTACTTAGTCGGCAGCTCGAGCGATTCGATCGGAGAGTCGGGGCGCGACGGTTCGGCGCGCTACGGAGCTCGAGCGAAATGTTTCTAAGTCCAACCGACAAGAGTAAACTCCTTTCCCTGACCGGTTCAGACTTTTCTAACTGTTAGATCATCGTATAATAAAGCATTTTAACAATAAATATTAAGTTACAACCCTCTAGGATGAGTATTTTTCGAAATAATTGAGAATAATGTCCGGGCGCATTACTTAGTCGGCAGCTCGAGCGATTCGATCGGAGAGTCGGGGCGCGTCGGTTCGGCGCGCTACGGAGCTCGAGCGAAATGTTTCTAAGTCCAACCGACAAGAGTAAACTCCTTTCCCTGACCGGTCCAGACTTTTCTAACTGTTAGATCATCGTATAATAAAGCATTTTAACAATAAATATCAAATTACAGCACTCTAGGTCCCGTATTTTTCGAATTAATTAAGAATAATGTCCCGACCGACAAGAGTAAACTTTTTCCCTAGCCATCCCAGAGGATTCTCAATGTTAGATCATTGTATAACAACGCATTTTAACAGTAAATATCAAGTTACAACCCTCTAGGATGAGTATTTTTCGAAATAATTGAGAATAATGTCCGGGCGCATTACTTAGTCGGCCGCTCGAGCGATTCGATCGGAGAGTCGGGGCGCGTCGGTTCGGCGCGCTACGGAGCTCGAGCGAAATGTTTCTAAGTCCAACCGACAATAGTAAACTCCTTTCCCTGACCGGTTCAGACTTTTTTAACTGTTAGATCATCGTATAATAAAGCATTTTAACAATAAATATCAAATTACAGCACTCTAGGTCCCGTATTTTTCGAATTAATTAAGAATAATGTCCCGACCGACAAGAGTAAACTTTTTCCCTAGCCATCCCAGAGGATTCTAAATGTTAGATCATTGTATAATAACGCATTTTAACAATAAATATCAAGTTACAACCCTCTGGGATGAGTATTTTTCGAAATAATTGAGAATAATGTCCGGGCGCATTACTTAGCCGGCCGCTCGAGCGAGTCGATCGGAGAGACGGGGCGCGTCGGTTCGGCGCGCTACGGAGCTCGAGCGAAATGTTTCTAAGTCCAACCGACAAGAGTAAACTCCTTTCCCTGACCGGTTCAGACTTTTTTAACTGTTAGATCATCGTATAATAAAGCATTTTAACAATAAATATCAAATTACAGCACTCTAGGTCCCGTATTTTTCGAATTAATTAAGAATAATGTCCCGACCGACAAGAGTAAACTTTTTCCCTAGCCATCCCAGAGGATTCTAAATGTTAGATCATTGTATAATAACGCATTTTAACAATAAATATCAAGTTACAACCCTCTGGGATGAGTATTTCTCGAAATAATTGAGAATAATGTCCGAGCGCATTACTTAGTCGGCCGCTCGAGCGAGTCGATCGGAGAGTCGGGGCGCGTCGGTTCGGCGTGCTAGGGAGCTCGAGCGAAATGTTTCTAAGTCCAACCGACAAGAGTAAACTCCTTTCCCTGTCCGTTCCGGACGGTTCTAACCGTTAGATCATTGTATAACAACGCATTTTAACAATGAATATCAAGTTACAACCCTCTAGGATGAGTATTTTTCTAAATAATTGAGAATAATGTCCGGGCGCATTACTTAGCCGGCCGCTCGGGCGAGTCGTTCGGAGAGTCGGGGCGCGTCGGTTCGGCGCGCTACGGAGCTCGAACGAAATGTTTCTAAGTCCAACCGACAAGAGTAAACTCCTTTCCCTGTCCGTTCCGGACGGTTCTAACCGTTAGATCATTGTATAACAACGCATTTTAACAATGAATATCAAGTTACAACCCTCTAGGATGAGTATTTTTCGAAATAATTGAGAATAATGTCCGGGCGCATTACTTAGCCGGCCGCTCGAGCGAGTCGATCGGAGAGACGGGGCGCGTCGGTTCGGCGCGCTACGGAGCTCGAGCGAAATGTTTCTAAGTCCAACCGACAAGAGTAAACTCCTTTCCCTGTCCGTTCCGGACGGTTCTAACCGTTAGATCATTGTATAACAACGCATTTTAACAATGAATATCAAGTTACAACCCTCTAGGATGAGTATTTTTCGAAATAATTGAGAATAATGTCCGGGCGCATTACTTAGCCGGCCGCTCGAGCGAGTCGATCGGAGAGACGGGGCGCGTCGGTTCGGCGCGGTACGGAGCTCGAGCGAAATGTTTCTAAGTCCAACCGACAAGAGTAAACTCCTTTCCCTGACCGGTTCAGACTTTTTTAACTGTTAGATCATCGTATAATAAAGCATTTTAACAATAAATATCAAATTACAGCACTCTAGGTCCCGTATTTTTCGAATTAATTAAGAATAATGTCCCGACCGACAAGAGTAAACTTTTTCCCTAGCCATCCCAGAGGATTCTAAATGTTAGATCATTGTATAATAACGCATTTTAACAATAAATATCAAGTTACAACCCTCTGGGATGAGTATTTCTCGAAATAATTGAGAATAATGTCCGAGCGCATTACTTAGTCGGCCGCTCGAGCGAGTCGATCGGAGAGTCGGGGCGCGTCGGTTCGGCGTGCTAGGGAGCTCGAGCGAAATGTTTCTAAGTCCAACCGACAAGAGTAAACTCCTTTCCCTGTCCGTTCCGGACGGTTCTAACCGTTAGATCATTGTATAACAACGCATTTTAACAATGAATATCAAGTTACAACCCTCTAGGATGAGTATTTTTCTAAATAATTGAGAATAATGTCCGGGCGCATTACTTAGCCGGCCGCTCGGGCGAGTCGTTCGGAGAGTCGGGGCGCGTCGGTTCGGCGCGCTACGGAGCTCGAACGAAATGTTTCTAAGTCCAACCGACAAGAGTAAACTCCTTTCCCTGACCGGTTCAGACGTTTCTAACTGTTAGATCATTGTATAATAAAGCATTTTAACAATAAATATCAAGTTACAGCACTCTAGGACGCGTATTTTTCGAATTAATTAAGAATAATGTCCCGACCGACAAGAGTAAACTTTTTCCCTAGCCGTCCCAGACGATTCTAAATGTCAGATCATGGTATAATAACGCATTCTAACAATAAATATCAAGTTACAACCCTCTAGGATGCGTATTTTAAGAAATAATTAATAATAATGTCCGGGCGCATTACTTAGTCGACGCTCGAGCGAGTCGTTCGGTGTACCGACACGCGTATTGGTTCGGCGAGCGACGGAGCTCAAGCGAAATATTTCAAAGTCCCGACCGCCAAGAGAAAACTACTTTCCTAACCTTACCTAACCTAACCTAACCGTTAGATCCTTGTATAATAATGCATTTTAACAATAGATATCATGTTACAACCCCCTGGGATGAGTAATTTTCAAAATAATTCAGAATAATGTCCGGGCGCATTACTTAGTCGGCCGCTCGAGCGAGTCGATCGGAGAGTCGGGGCGCGTCGGTTCGGCGCGCTCGGGAGCTCGAGCGAAATGTTTCTAAGTCCAACCAACAAGAGTAAACTTTTTCCCTAGCCGTCCCAGACGATTCTAAATGTTAGATCATGGTATAATAACGCATTCTAACAATAAATATCAAGTTACAACCCTCTAGGATGCGTATTTTAAGAAATAATTAATAATAATGTCCGGGCGCATTACTTAGTCGACGCTCGAGCGAGTCGTTCGGTGTACCGACACGCGTATTGGTTCGGCGAGCGACGGAGCTCAAGCGAAATATTTCAAAGTCCCGACCGCCAAGAGAAAACTACTTTCCTAACCTTACCTAACCTAACCTAACCGTTAGATCCTTGTATAATAATGCATTTTAACAATAGATATCATGTTACAACCCCCTGGGATGAGTAATTTTCAAAATAATTCAGAATAATGTCCGGGCGCATTACTTAGTCGGCCGCTCGAGCGAGTCGATCGGAGAGTCGGGGCGCGTCGGTTCGGCGCGCTCGGAAGCTCGAGCGAAATGTTTCTAAGTCCAACCAACAAGAGTAAACTTTTTCCCTAGCCGTCCCAGACGATTCTAAATGTTAGATCATGGTATAATAACGCATTCTAACAATAAATATCAAGTTACAACCCTCTAGGATGCGTATTTTAAGAAATAATTAATAATAATGTCCGGGCGCATTACTTAGTCGACGCTCGAGCGAGTCGTTCGGTGTACCGACACGCGTATTGGTTCGACGAGCGACGGAGCTCGAGCGAAATATTTCAAAGTCCCGACCGCCAAGAGAAAACTACTTTCCTAACCTTACCTAACCTAACCTAACCGTTAGATCCTTGTATAATAATGCATTTTAACAATAGATATCATGTTACAACACCCTGGGATGAGTACTTTTCGAAATAATTCAGAATAATGTCCGGGCGCATTACTTAGCCGGCCGCTCGAGCGAGTCGATCGGAGAGACGGGGCGCGTCGCTTCGGCGCGCTACGGAGCTCGAGCGAAATGTTTCTAAGTCCAACCGACAATAGTAAACTCCTTTCCCTGACCGGTTCAGACTTTTTTAACTGTTAGATCATCGTATAATAAAGCATTTTAACAATAAATATCAAATTACAGCACTCTAGGTCCCGTATTTTTCGAATTAATTAAGAATAATGTCCCGACCGACAAGAGTAAACTTTTTCCCTAGCCATCCCAGAGGATTCTAAATGTTAGATCATTGTATAATAACGCATTTTAACAATAAATATCAAGTTACAACCCTCTGGGATGAGTATTTTTCGAAATAATTGAGAATAATGTCCGGGCGCATTACTTAGCCGGCCGCTCGAGCGAGTCGATCGGAGAGACGGGGCGCGTCGGTTCGGCGCGCTACGGAGCTCGAGCGAAATGTTTCTAAGTCCAACCGACAAGAGTAAACTCCTTTCCCTGTCCGTTCCGGACGGTTCTAACCGTTAGATCATTGTATAACAACGCATTTTAACAATGAATATCAAGTTACAACCCTCTAGGATGAGTATTTTTCGAAATAATTGAGAATAATGTCCGGGCGCATTACTTAGCCGGCCGCTCGAGCGAGTCGATCGGAGAGACGGGGCGCGTCGGTTCGGCGCGCTACGGAGCTCGAGCGAAATGTTTCTAAGTCCAACCGACAAGAGTAAACTCCTTTCCCTGTCCGTTCCGGACGGTTCTAACCGTTAGATCATTGTATAACAACGCATTTTAACAATGAATATCAAGTTACAACCCTCTAGGATGAGTATTTTTCGAAATAATTGAGAATAATGTCCGGGCGCATTACTTAGCCGGCCGCTCGGGCGAGTCGTTCGGAGAGTCGGGGCGCGTCGGTTCGGCGCGCTACGGAGCTCGAACGAAATGTTTCTAGGTCCAACCGACAAGAGTAAACTCCTTTCCCTGACCGGTCCAGACTTTTCTAACTGTTAGATCATCGTATAATAAAGCATTTTAACAATAAATATCATATTACAGCACTCTAGGTCCCGTATTTTTCGAATTAATTAAGAATAATGTCCCGACCGACAAGAGTAAACTTTTTCCCTAGCCATCCCAGAGGATTCTAAATGTTAGATCATTGTATAACAACGCATTTTAACAGTAAATATCAAGTTACAACACTCTGGGATGAGTATTTCTCGAAATAATTGAGAATAATGTCCGAGCGCATTACTTAGTCGGCCGCTCGAGCGAGTCGTTCGGAGAGTCGGGGCGCGTCGGTTCGGCGTGCTAGGGAGCTCGATCGAAATGTTTCTAAGTCCAACCGACAAGAGTAAACTCCTTTCCCTGTCCGTTCCGGACGGTTCTAACCGTTAGATCATTGTATAACAACGCATTTTAACAATGAATATCAAGTTACAACCCTCTAGGATGAGTATTTTTCGAAATAATTGAGAATAATGTCCGGGCGCATTACTTAGCCGGCCGCTCGGGCGAGTCGTTCGGAGAGTCGGGGCGCGTCGGTTCGGCGCGCTACGGAGCTCGAACGAAATGTTTCTAAGTCCAACCGACAAGAGTAAACTCCTTTCCCTGTCCGTTCCGGACGGTTCTAACCGTTAGATCATTGTATAACAACGCATTTTAACAATGAATATCAAGTTACAACCCTCTAGGATGAGTATTTTTCGAAATAATTGAGAATAATGTCCGGGCGCATTACTTAGCCGGCCGCTCGGGCGAGTCGTTCGGAGAGTCGGGGCGCGTCGGTTCGGCGCGCTACGGAGCTCGAACGAAATGTTTCTAAGTCCAACCGACAAGAGTAAACTCCTTTCCCTGACCGGTTCAGACGTTTCTAACTGTTAGATCATTGTATAATAAAGCATTTTAACAATAAATATCAAGTCACAGCACTCTAGGACGCGTATTTTTCGAATTAATTAAGAATAATGTCCCGACCGACAAGAGTAAACTTTTTCCCTAGCCGTCCCAGACGATTCTAAATGTCAGATCATGGTATAATAACGCATTCTAACAATAAATATCAAGTTACAACCCTCTAGGATGCGTATTTTAAGAAATAATTAATAATAATGTCCGGGCGCATTACTTAGTCGACGCTCGAGCGAGTCGTTCGGTGTACCGACACGCGTATTGGTTCGGCGAGCGACGGAGCTCAAGCGAAATATTTCAAAGTCCCGACCGCCAAGAGAAAACTACTTTCCTAACCTTACCTAACCTAACCTAACCGTTAGATCCTTGTATAATAATGCATTTTAACAATAGATATCATGTTACAACCCCCTGGGATGAGTAATTCTCAAAATAATTCAGAATAATGTCCGGGCGCATTACTTAGTCGGCCGCTCGAGCGAGTCGATCGGAGAGTCGGGGCGCGTCGGTTCGGCGCGCTAGGGAGCTCGAGCGAAATGTTTCTAAGTCCAACCAACAAGAGTAAACTTTTTCCCTAGCCGTCCCAGACGATTCTAAATGTTAGATCATTGTATAATAACGCATTTTAACAATAAATATCAAGTTACAACCCTCTAGGATGAGTATTTTTCGAAATAATTGAGAATAATGTCCGGGCGCATTACTTAGTCGGCAGCTCGAGCGATTCGATCGGAGAGTCGGGGCGCGACGGTTCGGCGCGCTACGGAGCTCGAGCGAAATGTTTCTAAGTCCAACCGACAAGAGTAAACTCCTTTCCCTGACCGGTTCAGACTTTTCTAACTGTTAGATCATCGTATAATAAAGCATTTTAACAATAAATATTAAGTTACAACCCTCTAGGATGAGTATTTTTCGAAATAATTGAGAATAATGTCCGGGCGCATTACTTAGTCGGCAGCTCGAGCGATTCGATCGGAGAGTCGGGGCGCGTCGGTTCGGCGCGCTACGGAGCTCGAGCGAAATGTTTCTAAGTCCAACCGACAAGAGTAAACTCCTTTCCCTGACCGGTCCAGACTTTTCTAACTGTTAGATCATCGTATAATAAAGCATTTTAACAATAAATATCAAATTACAGCACTCTAGGTCCCGTATTTTTCGAATTAATTAAGAATAATGTCCCGACCGACAAGAGTAAACTTTTTCCCTAGCCATCCCAGAGGATTCTCAATGTTAGATCATTGTATAACAACGCATTTTAACAGTAAATATCAAGTTACAACCCTCTAGGATGAGTATTTTTCGAAATAATTGAGAATAATGTCCGGGCGCATTACTTAGTCGGCCGCTCGAGCGATTCGATCGGAGAGTCGGGGCGCGTCGGTTCGGCGCGCTACGGAGCTCGAGCGAAATGTTTCTAAGTCCAACCGACAAGAGTAAACTTCTTTCCCTGGCCGTTCCGGACGGTTCTAACCGTTAGATCATTGTATGACATCGCATTTTAACAATAAATATCAAGTTACAGCACTCTAGGACGCGTATTTTACGAATTAATTAAGAATAATGTCCCGACCGACAAGAGTAAACTTTTTCCCTAGCCGTCCTAGACGAATCTAAATGTTAGATCATTGTATAATAAAGCATTTTAACAATAAACATCAACGTACAACACTCTCGGATGCGTATTTTTCGAATTAATTGTGAATAATGTCCCGACCGCCAAGAGTAAACATTTTTCCTAGCCATTCCAGACGATTCTAAATATTAGATCATTGTATAATAACGCATTTTAACAATAAATCTTAAGTTACAACCCTGTAGGATGCGTGCTTTTCGACTTATTGAAAAATAATTTTCCGAGGTATATGTCGCATCACGCCGCTGCGAATGGAGACTTACGCCGCTAGGATAGGACCCAACACGCCGCTAGAATTGGAGACAATACGCCGCCGGGATTGGAGCTATACGCCGCTGGGATTGGAGCCGATACGCCGCTGGGATTGGAGCTGATACGCCGCTAGGATTGGAGCCGATACGCCGCTAGGATTGGAGCCGATACGCCGCCGGGATTGGAGCTATACGCCGCTAGGATTGGAGCCGATACGCCGCCGGGATTGGAGCCAATACGCCGCTAGGATTGGAGCTATACGCCGCTAGGATTGGAGCCGATACGCCGCCGGGATTGGAGCTATACGCCGCTGGGATTGGAGCCAATACGCCGCCGGGATTGGAGCTATACGCCGCTAGGATTGGAGCCAATACGCCGCCGGGATTGGAGCTATACGCCGCTGGGATTGGAGCTATACGCCGCTGTAGGCGGAAAGCAATACGCAATGCTTCCAAGTCCCGATCGCCATAGTAAACTTCTTTCCTAACCGTTCTGAACGGTCCTAACTGTTAGATCATTGTATAATAATGCATTTGAAGTAGAAATATCAAGTTACAACTCTCCAGGATGCGTGCTTCTCGAGTTATTGAAAAATAATGCTCCGAGTTATATGTCGGCCTGTACTAAATGTGTTCTACCGGGTCTTGCGGGTAAACGGCGGGAGTAAATCTTGGTCTGTACTGTTAGGTAGGTTCTTCCTGAATATGTTTGCGATGCGCGTGATTGGATTAACGCGATTCCCGCTGTCCCTACCTTTTATAGGTGGTTCGGAATCCACCTTAATAAAAAGTAGGTCCAAAAAATAGGAATAGGCCCGAACATCCGGTCGGCGTAACTGGTATGGCGTAAGCCGAGGTACAGTATTCCTCCCCCAGAGGAGGATCGCCAAGAATGAATGTCCCTACCTTTTTTTTCGTACGAACCGTGACTGACGATTTGCGCGGATATTGGGATGCAGGTTTTGGCTGATTTAATTGTCAATAAGAGATGATGTTATCATTTGAAATAGTACAATATGTTAATATTGTATTATTCGTATTTCACTAAGAAAATGAAAAATTTATATTTTAATATTTGCGTTTAAATGAAATGAATTATTTTCAGATTACATAACGTTACATCGTTCAAATAATATAAAGTACAACTGCCGTTTGTTTCAGTATACCGCAACAACTAAGAGGAATACGCTGCTCGAAGATGGAGCAGTACGGCGTTGGAACATGAATAAAACTATACGCCGCTAGGACTTTGGCAATGCGCCGTTGTTACTGAAAACATTACGCCGTTGGGATTGGAGCCAACACGCCGCTAGGATTGGAGCCAACACGCCGCTGCGAATGGAACAATACGCCGCTAGGATTGGAGCCAACACGCCGCTGGGATTGGAGCTATACGCCGCTGCGAATGGAACATTACGCCGCTAGGATTGGAGCCAATACGCCGCTGGAACTGAAAGCAATACGCCGCCGGTAGACTGAAAGCAATACGCCGCTGGAACTGAAACCAATACGCCGCTGGAACTGAAAGCAATACGCCGCCGGTAGACTGAAAGCAATACGCCGCTGGAACTGAAACCAATACGCCGCTGGAACTGAAAGCAATACGCCGCCGGTAGACTGAAAGCAATACGCCGCTGGAACTGAAAGCAATACGCCGCCGGTAGACTGAAAGCAATACGCCGCCGGAACTGAAACCAATACGCCGCTGGAACTGAAAGCAATACGCCGCCGGTAGACTGAAACCAATACGCCGCTGGAACTGAAAGCAATACGCCGCTACAAAATGAAAGCAATACGCCTCTTGCGCTTTGAAATTCTTCGCGTATACAGATACACTTGTACAAGTATGGTCGCTCTCGGTGGATCGTCGTCGCGATGCGATATTCTTATACATTCTCTACCGGGTTCGCGGGGAATTGGTAATAAATAAATAATTGTTCGCGATTGAACAAAATGAATTTACAATTGATAATTAAGCGATGCACGAGAGTTCGCGTTGACTCGCACGAGTTCACTTTCACTTGAAAATTGGATTCGAAATGATCGTTACTTTACTAAAGCGTGTTTGGTTACGTTCTTTATTATGAAACCTTTTCCCTTTTATAATTGTCTCTCCTTTGAGAGTCGTCACTTTGTAATCACAATTAGAGCGATTCTATTCGAACAGAGATGCAAATAGAATTAGATCTTCGCGTGACCGATTGAATAGTCGCGATCGTTCTTGTTTGAATAAGTGGTTACAAAAGGAAAACTATTGCGAAGAAAAGTACTTTCGCCGAGAGCGATTGCCGAGAGAGCGAAACGAGCATGCGGTCGATCTATTTGTTGGCCGACAGGATAGAAAAACCGACTTCCTTTTAGAACGACTAGATCCTTCTAGAAGGATACTCTGGATACTCTGTCAGCCAATAATTCGGTCGATCAACCGGATGCTCTTTCCTCGTGCGTTAACAATAATAAATAAACATCGCGTGTTATTTGGCTAGGAGACTTATTTATTAATTATAAAAATGAAGAAAATGGAAATTCTATAGCTACTCTCTTCCGTGTACTGAAACGCACGCGATATCATT
>CAXAAD010000126.1:2403504-2408504 GCA_963966675.1 Lasioglossum calceatum | reverse complement strand
ATGTCGGTTTCTCTTTGATTGTCGGGCAGTCCTTATAGACATGCCCGTCTTTGCCACAGTGCCCGCATGTGTCTATGTTTGCTTTACAATGCTTCGAGACGTGCCCAAATGCTTGGCATTTGAAGCAACGACTCGCCGCAATGTAGTCTCTTACGCCGTGGGCGTTGAATCCTATGAAGACCCGGTTCCTGCTCAACAGGATCTTCCGGGTCTTTGGGGACGTCTCTGCCACCCAGTTTGTGGTTTCCTTTTCTTTCCTTCCTGTTTTGAAGAGGAGTTTGAACTCCCCTTCTAGATTTTCCTCTGAGTCCAGCTCGAGGTTCTGATTCCTTATGGATCTTAGGAGTTCCTCCTCTGCCGTGTCAGAGGGGACTCCGAATATTATAATTTTTGGTCTCCTCCTTGGGAGGGGACCGATCTCGACTTTTTTCCTTAATTCCTTATTTTTGAGGACTTGCTCAAGGTCCTCTTTCGAGTCGGTCTCTAGGAGAATTCCGGAGTTCGCAAGTTTCCTCACGTTCCGGATTCTCATTTTCTGTTCTGTCGGGTTTATAAACTCCGACACAACCTTTTTTGTCTCGTCGCTATTCGAGATCTTGCTTCCCTTTGCGGGGTAAATTGCCACTGTCGGCTTAGACTGCTGTACAGCAGTTTTCTTTGCCACTTGCCTTGTTCTTTTGTTGGACTTTATTATGTCCGAGTATAACAGTGGTTTGGAGGGGGCCGGGGCCTCCTTTACGCCACTGCGTTTCTCAGACATAATGCTGTCCAACTTTGCGGAGAGCTGGTTCAGCTTCTCCTCTATTGGTTTCTCTTTTTGTAGCTCTTCAAGCTTGGCTCGGAGTTCCCTGTTCTCCTGCGTTAATTCGACTCTTATGTCGTTAGCAAGTCCCTCTTCTTGCTTAAACATTTCCATAATTTCATGGACAATGGTTTCTGCCTTGGCGCGCTGCGCCTTCGACATGGCCAGTGTCTTGTGGAGGGCTTCGAGCTTTTCAAACGGTGTTTGAATAAGCTGTCCCTCCGGCAGTCTCTCTATTTTAACGGAGACGGGTCTTATAGATCCGTCGTCCGATTTCGCTTGTTCCTTAGGGAACTTACATGGTTTCGACTCGGATGAGGAATCCGAGTCACTGATGCATATTTGCTTACTTTTAAATTCCTTTTTTGATTTTTTCCTTTTCTTTCCTGTGATCCGGGATCCCACCCCGGATCTTATTGCTGCCTCTATCACTGTTCTGAGGTCAGTGTTAGAATCAACATCTGAGTAGTAAGCGCCGTAGTCGCTACTACCGTACTCTGTCTCTGAGTAGGATTCTTTTGCTTCGTCCATGAGTTGCTCTTCAATTGTCTTTGTAACTTTCATTTCTTTGTCGGCCTCTGCTGTAGCCTTTCCTCCAACTCTGTCTCCTTTCTTCCCTCCTTTCTTCGTCTTGTTTTTATTTGTTGTATGTTTGTAAGTATGTTCCATGATTGTTCCCACGAGTTGGGACGAAATAATTGATCGCTCCCCGGGTGACGCCCTTTCCGGGGAGAAGGCTTTTACGCTCAGGGTTTCGCCTGGGTCCTGAGGTTAGCCACTAGGGATCGGTGCTCCCACCAACCGCCGCACGCTCGTGCAAGGAGTCGTCGGACCTCTGTCACCGCGGTCTTCAGCTTAGAGGTAGGGGTTTGTTGAAGGGGTTTGTCCTCCCCGCGGTTCAACCAATTAAGGTAAGACCCTCGTTTCTCACCTGCGTGACGTACCACCGGGTTACGCTCCGGTGGGTCGTTGCCACTGCAGGGAGTCTTCCGATTTTTGCGAGAGCCACGGTGATCGCGGACGATCACTCACGTAGGAGCTCTCTCTGACTCGACCACCAGAGCCCCTTTAGCCACCCGAAGGTGTCCAGGTCCCGCCGCGTGGAGGGGGGGTTGGCGCACCAGGGAATAGAACCCTGGACCTTTTGAGACCCAGTAGATAGGGACAGAGGGAATCTCGTTAATCCATTCATGCGCGTCACTAATTAGATGACGAGGCATTTGGCTACCCTGCGTCGACATTTTGAACTAACAAAACGGACGTACTTTCCGGGACTATCCCCGGTGGTAAAAACTTAACACTTACAACTAGATAGCAATTAACAATTTTTTTTTTTTCCTTCCACCCTTTTCATTTAATTTTCAATAACTCTTCCGTAGTCCATGAACTCATTGGCCATCTCGATGGAACTCCGTATGGCTATCATGGACATCGTGATTGCTTCTTTTGATCTTATGCCCAGCTTCTTAAGGTCTGTTAATGTCGCCGTTGGTATGGCTCCTCTGGACCCAATCACGATCGGCATTACACTTGCTTTTAGCACTCCAAGCTGCCGTTTAACTTGGGGTAACAGCCATAGGTATTTAGCTTTTTTCTCGTCTGCAGCTTTCCTCAGGTAATCCCCCTTCTCGAAGCGGACCGTTATGTCCACGACATACGCCTCACCCTCATTCATTTTAATGACGAGGTCTGGCCTTAAGGTTCCTGCCTCCGATTGGAAGGATTGCTCTACGCAAACCATGTGGTTGGCTGCTAACTTGTTAGCTATTAGGTCTCGTATCTCATTGTGCCTGTGAATCCTTTTGGGCTTTGTTGCACAGCATTCGCCCAGTATGTGGCCTATGGTCTCTTGTGGCCCTCTGCATCTTCTGCACGTGGTATCAAAATGCGGCTGCCCCTTTGCCACAAATTCTTTCATACATACTCTTGTTGGGTATGTGTTGGTTCTTAGTTTAATTGCATCGGCTATTCTGGAGTGTTTAAACATATTGTTCCGTGTCAGCCATGCATTGCTCTCCCTGTGCAGGTATTCACTGGCACCCTGTCCTTGTACTTTAAGTTGCGCCCACTGTCCGATGTACATGTTTTTCACCCTTTTCTTGCAGATGTCTAGATCCTCCAATGTGGTTGGCCAGTTAACTCCCAGTGATTTGGCATATTCTTTAAGTCTCGGCTCGATCTTCTCATACGTGATGGCAAGCCCTGTAATGGGGTCCTCTGAGTTTTTTGCCTTTTTAGCGTTCTTTAAGACAGCTATTCTCACCATATCCTCGATGTTTACGAGACCCAGCCCACCGAGTCGTTTTGGCACATACATAAAGGGTGTGTTCGTTTTCTCACTGATATGGAGCATCTTCTTGACCTCTTCTCGCACCAGTCTGTTGATTCTCTTCAAGGTGTTTTGGGACGGAGGGTTCATGATCAGACCATAGGTGTACCGAGGTAACAAGTACATCGTGAGTAGCTCTAGTTTTTGCATTGGTTTTAATGGAACCCTCTTTAGCCTCGCCATCAGTTCTTCAAAGGCGTCGAATTCGAAGTTCTCTATGAGACCCTTCCATGGAGTAATTTTGGTGCCAAGGTATCTAATGGCTTCTCCCACCTGTGCTGATGGTACTTTGACTCCATTAATGTTCATCTCTGGGTCTCTTATGAACCAGCTTTTGTTTGCTCGTACAAACTCCATTGCTGTGCACTTGCCGACAGAGAGTTCCATGCCCATCGCCCCCAAGTATTCAACAAGCATTCGCATCTGCTTCTCAGCCGTCTCTTTGTTTGCGCCTATTAAAACTAGGTCATCGGCAAACGCCATTGCTGTTAAATTTCGGCCTTCGATTTTGATGCCCTCTGTAGAGGCCTGCAGACGCTCGATTATCGGTTCAATGCACAGGTTGAATATTAGAGGGGATAAGGGGTCACCTTGTTTCACACCCCTCTTGAGAGTGATGGGTACACCACCTTCCTTCGTCTTTATGGATGTTTCGCAGCTGTTATACATGCTCGCCACATAGGCTGCAATTTCTGGATGTACACCTTTTCTCCTAAGGGCTGGTATTATCGCTCCGTGCGGCACGGTGTCAAAAGCCTTGGCTACATCCTCAATACCCAAAACCCCGCCATTTTCTTTGAGTATTTTAAGAGCGGCGCTTAGGATGCGAACATTGGCGAAACACCCATTTTCGTGTTTGAAGCCCTTCTGCCTGTCAGATTGCTCTATGGTTCGCCGTAGGCGTCTGTCAACCAAAGCGGAGAATACTCTGCTCAACATAGAGCTTATCGTTATGGGACGCCAGTTCTTAATGTCGCCTGGGTCCTTGCCAACCTTAGGTATTAGCGTTGTTCGATTCTTCCGCCATTGGTTGGGATAGTATTTTGACATTAGGAGGATGTTGAAGAATTTGGCCAGGACCGCACTGACTCCTTCTCCTTTGAGATCACCTTTAGTGATCCCATCCGGCCCTGGGGCACTTTTGTTGTTTATGTGCTTAATCTTTTCTTCAATTTCGGGTGCGCAAATTGGTGTTAGAACGTCCTCTATGTTCGTCGGAGGACTGTACTGTTCCTCGAACGGTAACGCTTCTTTGGGTCCTTCCATCCCCCATAGTCTCTCGTAGAGCTCCACAGTTTGGGCTTTATCCGGTAAGCTATGCCGCTGCAGCAAGGACATATCGTTGGAGGCTATTATGTCTGCTAGTTTTTTTGGCTCATTATTGAACAGCTCCTGGCAGCGGGAATAGGCAAACCTCCGTCTTTCACTCCTACTTGGCTGTTTCTCGTTCTTGTTCTTCCTCCCGTGGTTCCGTCGGTTGTTAGTGACATCACCTCCATTTGGCTTCTTGCCCCTCATCTTGCGTGCCTCCTTCTCTTTTTGAGGCCTGCATAGCTGTTCTTCTATTTCCCGGTATAACGTTTCTATTTGGATCGTATCCACTGGCCACGCGGATGCTATCTCGTTCGCTTTTTCGTTCCAATTGGTCCAGGTCTGCGGCAGTACATTCACTTGCAGTATGTACTGTTTTAATTGCTCACGCCAGGTTTCCCCTTCCTCCAACGGGACGATGGGCGTTTCCGTCGGTTCATAGGAGGCGGTGGTGACTAAGTCAATGTCAGATGATACAGGTGGCGGAGATTCAGGCTCACTCGGGGACTCATGAGCCTGTGCAGACTCGACCAGGGGTGCGGGTGCATCAATCTCTTC
>CAXAAD010000126.1:2396004-2398504 GCA_963966675.1 Lasioglossum calceatum | reverse complement strand
AGGCATATTCTCTCCCTGGGGCTTAACATTGCACACCACACCACACTCTGTGTGTCACAGCAGTATTCTTTTTCTCTTTTATATTTGTGTGTCCATCTCTGTAGTCTCTTGAGACATACCTCTTTCGTATACGCATCATTTCAGGCGACGTCGGGAGCGCGTTAAATGTTCATGAGTGAAAACACGCTTCTTTCCGCAAGGCGAATCGTTTCGCAGAGAAGGTGAGAGATTTGGAGATCCTCGTCGAAGCGGTGCCTTACGGGCGGTCGTATTGAAAATACGACTCACGACACCGTAAAACACTCACGCAAGTCCGAACGTAAGAAATACCAATCCCTACTTCGCTTCTCGTTGAAACTATTATTATAGGTATTGTATGTATATGTTTAAGACGCAATGCGAAATTGGCGATTTTCACAGAACCGCGACAAACGCCGACGAAACGCCCATCATTCGCTCGTACGTAGCATCTTTGCAACCCGACTCAGAAACGCTCTTTGGCGCCCTCCAAAAATATTTGGAGAGGTAAGCGACGGCGGGGACTTACAAGAGCAACGCAAGCAGTATATGGTTACGTAAACGACCCTCAGCCAGGCGTGGTCCAGGAATTGTATCCGTGGACCGCAATGTGCGTTCGAAATGTCGATGTTCATGTGTCCTGCAGTTCACACGTTGACGCGCAATTAGCTGCGTTCTTCATCGACCCACGAGCCAAGTGATCCACCGTTCAGGGTAATCGTATATATTTTTGATTTATAAATCAATATATGTATAAGTCTCTTGTTCTGCGGTTCGTAAGAACGCATTGTACCTGAATGATCCAACCAGCGCGCGAAGGAGATTCAGGCGTCGTTTTAAGGACGACACTATCGTCGTCCGTAGAAACGGAAAAAAACCGTCAGAATACGCGCGAGACTGTTGCACGTATCTGACGGCCGGGCGAACAGTACATTGAAAAACCGTCAAAGTGGAAAACGCGGAGAGGAATATTCTGAAAACGACGGGGATCGTAGACAACCCGATACTGGATCCAGAAAAACACATCCTCTCCTCTTCACTCATTTATTGGAAGATGCGAGAGAGAACGGAGGACTTCACGGCCGGCTCTGGCAGCGGTCATTCGTCCCAAGCTCACGCGGTGCACCAATTGGGCCACACTCACGGAGTAGGGTGTCAGACTCACGACTGCTTTAAAAGCGAGCTTCACGAGCCGGTCCACTTCCCGTAAAACACATTTCCATTAAAATGTTGTGTGTGCTCGAGGAACGATAAATTCCGATACAAGCGGACTCACGAGCCGGCTCTGGCAGCGGTCTTCGTCCCAAGCTCACGTGGCGCACCAATTGGGCCACACGCACGGAGTAGGGTCTCAGACTCGCGACTGCTTTATTAGCGAGCTCACGGCCGGTCCTCTCGGAACACCGTTATTCTTCGGAACGATATTTCATATATTATTTTATTCGATACACTAGAGCGGACTCACGAGCCGGCTCTGGCAGCGGTCATTCGTCCCAAGCTCACGTGGCGCACCAATTGGGCCACACGCACGGAGTAGGGTGTCAGACTCGCGACTGCTTTAGCGAGCTTCACGAGCCGGTCCGCTCAGCTCGAATGTATAATAAATATATGTGGTATATGTTCCGTCGTACAACGAACACCGCGTGCGGCGCAACGTATCGTGCTCTTGGCTATACGCGAACTCGAGATAAATAGAGAGCGGGACTCACAGCCGGCTCTGGCAGCGGTCATTCGTCCCAAGCTCACGCGGTGCACCAATTGGGCCACACGCACGGAGTAGGGTGTCAGACTCACGACTGCTTTAGCGAGCTTCACGAGCCGGTCCTTCGCGTCTCTTCTATCTTCTCGATGTTCGCGAACGAACGCAACACGTGCAACCGCGCGTTTTCCACGGGTTACCCTGAGATTTTGTTTGTCCTCTTTTGGGGACACCGTTTCCAACGGACGACTCCGGACATACCTACGCACGGAGGCGAAGACCGAGGAAGCGTGATATGTGAATTCGAATCGACGCTTACATCCCTGTTTATGCGCGACCGTGAAAAATATGTCCGTATATAGAAGTGTAGAGAGCCTACACGACGCAGAGAACACCAAAGGCGTTATTACATATGGTATATACACAACACTCTTTGACACGAGGTATTTTTCAAAGAGAACGACCACCCGATGGCGGGTGAAAGAAAACATCGGTGTGTGATAATCGTAAACGACGGGTATTTCTATATTCGTGTGTCGATCTGTAGCATTCAGCGTCCGACGAGAAATCGTACGTACCTGATCGTTCGAGTTTGCAAATGCGAACGTCGGTAATGTTGACGATTCCCGAAGACCCGAAGTACAGGCTCTTCAGCACTCACTCCCCAATACAAGTAAACGATATACCACACAACGCGATGCTCTCTCCACCTTCGCGCAAGCACCGTATTTCTGGCCCGTCGTTCTCAATCCCATTGTCGAAAGAGACTGTGTGCCGTATATA
>CAXAAD010000126.1:2376004-2393504 GCA_963966675.1 Lasioglossum calceatum | reverse complement strand
CTCTCTTTTACTTTCTCCTCTCTGTTCGTTTTCTATTTCATTTATAATTCCATTTTTACTCGTTCGAATTCTCAGAGAACCTTTCGAACGAGTTTATATCATATTCCAACTATTCCTCTTCCTTCTTCTCTCTCCTCTCTCTCTTCGTTTTATATTTCATATAATTTCATTTTTACTCGTTCGAATTCTCAGAGAACCTTTCGAACGAGTTTATATAAATTCCTTCTCCTCCTCCTTCTTCTCTCTTCTCCTCTCAACTTTCTTCCATTTCTCAACTTCGAAAAAATTCCTTTTGTCAGTTTCCTTTCTCTCTTTCCATTTCTCAACCTCGAACAAATTCCTTTGATAGTTTCCTTCTTCGTTCTCGGTTTATGTTTCTCATCATATCATCACGAATCATAAGTATGAAATTCCTTTTTAATATTTCCTTTTTGCGTTTCTCTCGAGAACAAATTCCTTTTCAATATATTCCTTTCGTGTTCTTATTCCGAAGAGAACGTTCATATAGGGTTGCGCTAACATCGGAAGATGCGTATAGCTCGGAGCATCGTACCATCCCATAAACCTTAAAGCACGTAACCACGGGCGCTGGACAATCGACACAAGTGCCGAGGAAGCGCGGACAGGACGCATGCTGTACTTGGGTTTCCCATGCTCGTCTGCTCGCTCTGGGCTTGACGAAAGCCAACCTCATTATTATATGACGTTTCTCTGCAAACATTTAGTTTGACTTCTATCTAGTTTTAGTTTCTCTCAAACTTCAGTCCCTAACTATCCCAAATTTTTCGCTCGGATAGAAGAGTTGATGCTCAGTTAGTACGAGTATACACATATCAGTGAATACAAGTCACCAACCTCCTCGATGGGAGGTTCGCCACATAAGGGCCATTCGGTCTAAGACACCGACCCGTGGCAATGCTGTGTAGAGAAAGGTTTCGATACGAAGCACGGTACGAAACAGTCGAGACCGAAGTCTCGAGGCGCCGTGAGCTGCTTCTCGACCGAGATCGTAGAATAGCCCCAAGCGCGCGCTGAACCGCCCGACTCGCCGAACCGTCGAGTCTCTTACAGATACCGAACGGCCGGGAAGGACGCCGGCGCCGCGCGGTGAATAGCACGCGCGCTTATGGGCGCAAACCGCCGCGGCAACAGCCCATCCGGCGGGGCTGTTGGGACTTAGAAAAATTTTCACATGAAAAATTTTTTTGTAAAGTACAATTAATGTTTACATTTCCAGGATATTTAACACAAAATATTCAACTTTTCATATACTATCACGGCACTTTGAACATTTTTCAAGTCCAACCGCCAAGAGTAAACTTTTTTTCTATCGTTCCTAGGCAATTATAAATATTAGATCATTGTATAATAAAGCATTTTAACAATAAATATCAAGTTTCAATCATCTAGGTTGAGTATTTATCGAAATAATTAAGAATAATGTCCGGGCGCATTACTTCCGAGCGAAATTTTTCAAAGTCCAACCGACAAGAGTAAACATTTTTCCTAGCCGTTTCAGACGTTTCTAACTGTTAGATCATTGTATAATAAAGCATTTTAACAATAAATATTAAGTTACAGCACTCTAGGACGCGTATTTTTCGAATTAATTAAGAATAATGTCCCGACCGACAAGAGTAAACTTTTTCCCTAGCCGTCCCAGACGATTCTAAATGTTAGATCATGGTATAATAACGCATTCTAACAATAAATATCAAGTTACAACCCTCTAGGATGCGTATTTTAAGAAATAATTAATAATAATGTCCGGGCGCATTACTTAGTCGACGCTCGAGCGAGTCGTTCGGTGTACCGACACGCGTATTGGTTCGACGAGCGACGGAGCTCGAGCGAAATATTTCAAAGTCCCGACCGCCAAGAGAAAACTACTTTCCTAACCTTACCTAACCTAACCTAACCGTTAGATCCTTGTATAATAATGCATTTTAACAATAGATATCATGTTACAACACCCTGGGATGAGTACTTTTCGAAATAATTCAGAATAATGTCCGGGCGCATTACTTAGCCGGCCGCTCGAGCGAGTCGATCGGAGAGACGGGGCGCGTCGGTTCGGCGCGCTACGGAGCTCGAGCGAAATGTTTCTAAGTCCAACCGACAAGAGTAAACTCCTTTCCCTGACCGGTTCAGACTTTTTTAACTGTTAGATCATCGTATAATAAAGCATTTTAACAATAAATATCAAATTACAGCACTCTAGGTCCCGTATTTTTCGAATTAATTAAGAATAATGTCCCGACCGACAAGAGTAAACTTTTTCCCTAGCCATCCCAGAGGATTCTAAATGTTAGATCATTGTATAATAACGCATTTTAACAATAAATATCAAGTTACAACCCTCTGGGATGAGTATTTCTCGAAATAATTGAGAATAATGTCCGAGCGCATTACTTAGTCGGCCGCTCGAGCGAGTCGATCGGAGAGTCGGGGCGCGTCGGTTCGGCGTGCTAGGGAGCTCGAGCGAAATGTTTCTAAGTCCAACCGACAAGAGTAAACTCCTTTCCCTGTCCGTTCCGGACGGTTCTAACCGTTAGATCATTGTATAACAACGCATTTTAACAATGAATATCAAGTTACAACCCTCTAGGATGAGTATTTTTCGAAATAATTGAGAATAATGTCCGGGCGCATTACTTAGCCGGCCGCTCGGGCGAGTCGTTCGGAGAGTCGGGGCGCGTCGGTTCGGCGCGCTACGGAGCTCGAACGAAATGTTTCTAAGTCCAACCGACAAGAGTAAACTCCTTTCCCTGACCGGTTCAGACGTTTCTAACTGTTAGATCATTGTATAATAAAGCATTTTAACAATAAATATCAAGTTACAGCACTCTAGGACGCGTATTTTTCGAATTAATTAAGAATAATGTCCCGACCGACAAGAGTAAACTTTTTCCCTAGCCGTCCCAGACGATTCTAAATGTCAGATCATGGTATAATAACGCATTCTAACAATAAATATCAAGTTACAACCCTCTAGGATGCGTATTTTAAGAAATAATTAATAATAATGTCCGGGCGCATTACTTAGTCGACGCTCGAGCGAGTCGTTCGGTGTACCGACACGCGTATTGGTTCGGCGAGCGACGGAGCTCAAGCGAAATATTTCAAAGTCCCGACCGCCAAGAGAAAACTACTTTCCTAACCTTACCTAACCTAACCTAACCGTTAGATCCTTGTATAATAATGCATTTTAACAATAGATATCATGTTACAACCCCCTGGGATGAGTAATTTTCAAAATAATTCAGAATAATGTCCGGGCGCATTACTTAGTCGGCCGCTCGAGCGAGTCGATCGGAGAGTCGGGGCGCGTCGGTTCGGCGCGCTCGGGAGCTCGAGCGAAATGTTTCTAAGTCCAACCAACAAGAGTAAACTTTTTCCCTAGCCGTCCCAGACGATTCTAAATGTTAGATCATTGTATAATATCGCATTCTAACAATAAATATCAAGTTACAACCCTCTAGGATGCGTATTTTAAGAAATAATTAATAATAATGTCCGGGCGCATTACTTAGTCGACGCTCGAGCGAGTCGTTCGGTGTACCGACACGCGTATTGGTTCGACGAGCGACGGAGCTCGAGCGAAATATTTCAAAGTCCCGACCGCCAAGAGAAAACTACTTTCCTAACCTTACCTAACCTAACCTAACCGTTAGATCCTTGTATAATAATGCATTTTAACAATAGATATCATGTTACAACACCCTGGGATGAGTACTTTTCGAAATAATTCAGAATAATGTCCGGGCGCATTACTTAGCCGGCCGCTCGAGCGAGTCGATCGGAGAGACGGGGCGCGTCGGTTCGGCGCGCTACGGAGCTCGAGCGAAATGTTTCTAAGTCCAACCGACAAGAGTAAACTCCTTTCCCTGACCGGTTCAGACTTTTTTAACTGTTAGATCATCGTATAATAAAGCATTTTAACAATAAATATCAAATTACAGCACTCTAGGTCCCGTATTTTTCGAATTAATTAAGAATAATGTCCCGACCGACTAGAGTAAACTTTTTCCCTAGCCATCCCAGAGGATTCTAAATGTTAGATCATTGTATAATAACGCATTTTAACAATAAATATCAAGTTACAACCCTCTGGGATGAGTATTTCTCGAAATAATTGAGAATAATGTCCGAGCGCATTACTTAGTCGGCCGCTCGAGCGAGTCGATCGGAGAGTCGGGGCGCGTCGGTTCGGCGTGCTAGGGAGCTCGAGCGAAATGTTTCTAAGTCCAACCGACAAGAGTAAACTCCTTTCCCTGTCCGTTCCGGACGGTTCTAACCGTTAGATCATTGTATAACAACGCATTTTAACAATGAATATCAAGTTACAACCCTCTAGGATGAGTATTTTTCGAAATAATTGAGAATAATGTCCGGGCGCATTACTTAGCCGGCCGCTCGGGCGAGTCGTTCGGAGAGTCGGGGCGCGTCGGTTCGGCGCGCTACGGAGCTCGAACGAAATGTTTCTAAGTCCAACCGACAAGAGTAAACTCCTTTCCCTGACCGGTTCAGACGTTTCTAACTGTTAGATCATTGTATAATAAAGCATTTTAACAATAAATATCAAGTTACAGCACTCTAGGACGCGTATTTTTCGAATTAATTAAGAATAATGTCCCGACCGACAAGAGTAAACTTTTTCCCTAGCCGTCCCAGACGATTCTAAATGTCAGATCATGGTATAATAACGCATTCTAACAATAAATATCAAGTTACAACCCTCTAGGATGCGTATTTTAAGAAATAATTAATAATAATGTCCGGGCGCATTACTTAGTCGACGCTCGAGCGAGTCGTTCGGTGTACCGACACGCGTATTGGTTCGGCGAGCGACGGAGCTCAAGCGAAATATTTCAAAGTCCCGACCGCCAAGAGAAAACTACTTTCCTAACCTTACCTAACCTAACCTAACCGTTAGATCCTTGTATAATAATGCATTTTAACAATAGATATCATGTTACAACCCCCTGGGATGAGTAATTTTCAAAATAATTCAGAATAATGTCCGGGCGCATTACTTAGTCGGCCGCTCGAGCGAGTCGATCGGAGAGTCGGGGCGCGTCGGTTCGGCGCGCTCGGGAGCTCGAGCGAAATGTTTCTAAGTCCAACCAACAAGAGTAAACTTTTTCCCTAGCCGTCCCAGACGATTCTAAATGTTAGATCATTGTATAATATCGCATTCTAACAATAAATATCAAGTTACAACCCTCTAGGATGCGTATTTTAAGAAATAATTAATAATAATGTCCGGGCGCATTACTTAGTCGACGCTCGAGCGAGTCGTTCGGTGTACCGACACGCGTATTGGTTCGACGAGCGACGGAGCTCGAGCGAAATATTTCAAAGTCCCGACCGCCAAGAGAAAACTACTTTCCTAACCTTACCTAACCTAACCTAACCGTTAGATCCTTGTATAATAATGCATTTTAACAATAGATATCATGTTACAACACCCTGGGATGAGTACTTTTCGAAATAATTCAGAATAATGTCCGGGCGCATTACTTAGCCGGCCGCTCGAGCGAGTCGATCGGAGAGACGGGGCGCGTCGGTTCGGCGCGCTACGGAGCTCGAGCGAAATGTTTCTAAGTCCAACCGACAAGAGTAAACTCCTTTCCCTGACCGGTTCAGACTTTTTTAACTGTTAGATCATCGTATAATAAAGCATTTTAACAATAAATATCAAATTACAGCACTCTAGGTCCCGTATTTTTCGAATTAATTAAGAATAATGTCCCGACCGACAAGAGTAAACTTTTTCCCTAGCCATCCCAGAGGATTCTAAATGTTAGATCATTGTATAATAACGCATTTTAACAATAAATATCAAGTTACAACCCTCTGGGATGAGTATTTCTCGAAATAATTGAGAATAATGTCCGAGCGCATTACTTAGTCGGCCGCTCGAGCGAGTCGATCGGAGAGTCGGGGCGCGTCGGTTCGGCGTGCTAGGGAGCTCGAGCGAAATGTTTCTAAGTCCAACCGACAAGAGTAAACTCCTTTCCCTGTCCGTTCCGGACGGTTCTAACCGTTAGATCATTGTATAACAACGCATTTTAACAATGAATATCAAGTTACAACCCTCTAGGATGAGTATTTTTCGAAATAATTGAGAATAATGTCCGGGCGCATTACTTAGCCGGCCGCTCGGGCGAGTCGTTCGGAGAGTCGGGGCGCGTCGGTTCGGCGCGCTACGGAGCTCGAACGAAATGTTTCTAAGTCCAACCGACAAGAGTAAACTCCTTTCCCTGACCGGTTCAGACGTTTCTAACTGTTAGATCATTGTATAATAAAGCATTTTAACAATAAATATCAAGTTACAGCACTCTAGGACGCGTATTTTTCGAATTAATTAAGAATAATGTCCCGATCGACAAGAGTAAACTTTTTCCCTAGCCGTCCCAGACGATTCTAAATGTCAGATCATGGTATAATAACGCATTCTAACAATAAATATCAAGTTACAACCCTCTAGGATGCGTATTTTAAGAAATAATTAATAATAATGTCCGGGCGCATTACTTAGTCGACGCTCGAGCGAGTCGTTCGGTGTACCGACACGCGTATTGGTTCGGCGAGCGACGGAGCTCAAGCGAAATATTTCAAAGTCCCGACCGCCAAGAGAAAACTACTTTCCTAACCTTACCTAACCTAACCTAACCGTTAGATCCTTGTATAATAATGCATTTTAACAATAGATATCATGTTACAACCCCCTGGGATGAGTACTTCTCAAAATAATTCAGAATAATGTCCGGGCGCATTACTTAGTCGGCCGCTCGAGCGAGTCGATCGGAGAGTCGGGGCGCGTCGGTTCGGCGCGCTAGGGAGCTCGAGCGAAATGTTTCTAAGTCCAACCAACAAGAGTAAACTTTTTCCCTAGCCGTCCCAGACGATTCTAAATGTTAGATCATTGTATAATAACGCATTTTAACAATAAATATCAAGTTACAACCCTCTAGGATGAGTATTTTTCGAAATAATTGAGAATAATGTCCGGGCGCATTACTTAGTCGGCAGCTCGAGCGATTCGATCGGAGAGTCGGGGCGCGACGGTTCGGCGCGCTACGGAGCTCGAGCGAAATGTTTCTAAGTCCAACCGACAAGAGTAAACTCCTTTCCCTGACCGGTTCAGACTTTTCTAACTGTTAGATCATCGTATAATAAAGCATTTTAACAATAAATATTAAGTTACAACCCTCTAGGATGAGTATTTTTCGAAATAATTGAGAATAATGTCCGGGCGCATTACTTAGTCGGCAGCTCGAGCGATTCGATCGGAGAGTCGGGGCGCGTCGGTTCGGCGCGCTACGGAGCTCGAGCGAAATGTTTCTAAGTCCAACCGACAAGAGTAAACTTCTTTCCCTGTCCGTTCCGGACGGTTCTAACCGTTACATCATTGTATAACAACGCATTTTAACAATAAATATCAAGTTACCACCCTCTAGGATGAGTATTTTTCGAAATAATTGAGAATAATGTCCGGGCGCATTACTTAGTCGGCCGCTCGAGCGAGTCGATCGGAGAGTCGGGGCGCGTCGGTTCGGCGCGCTACGGAGCTCGAGCGAAATGTTTCTAAGTCCAACCGACAAGAGTAAACTCCTTTCCCTGACCGGTCCAGACTTTTCTAACTGTTAGATCATCGTATAATAAAGCATTTTAACAATAAATATCAAATTACAGCACTCTAGGTCCCGTATTTTTCGAATTAATTAAGAATAATGTCCCGACCGACAAGAGTAAACTTTTTCCCTAGCCATCCCAGAGGATTCTAAATGTTAGATCATTGTATAACAACGCATTTTAACAATAAATATCAAGTTACAACACTCTGGGATGAGTATTTCTCGAAATAATTGAGAATAATGTCCGAGCGCATTACTTAGTCGGCCGCTCGAGCGAGTCGTTCGGAGAGTCGGGGCGCGACGGTTCGGCGCGCTACGGAGCTCGAGCGAAATGTTTCTAAGTCCAACCGACAAGAGTAAACTCCTTTCCCTGACCGGTCCAGACTTTTCTAACTGTTAGATCATCGTATAATAAAGCATTTTAACAATAAATATCAAATTACAGCACTCTAGGTCCCGTATTTTTCGAATTAATTAAGAATAATGTCCCGACCGACAAGAGTAAACTTTTTCCCTAGCCATCCCAGAGGATTCTCAATGTTAGATCATTGTATAATAACGCATTTTAACAATAAATATCAAGTTACAACCCTCTGGGATGAGTATTTCTCGAAATAATTGAGAATAATGTCCGAGCGCATTACTTAGTCGACGCTCGAGCGAGTCGTTCGGTGTACCGACACGCGTATTGGTTCGGCGAGCGACGGAGCTCAAGCGAAATATTTCAAAGTCCCGACCGCCAAGAGAAAACTACTTTCCTAACCTTACCTAACCTAACCTAACCGTTAGATCCTTGTATAATAATGCATTTTAACAATAGATATCATGTTACAACCCCCTGGGATGAGTACTTCTCAAAATAATTCAGAATAATGTCCGGGCGCATTACTTAGTCGGCCGCTCGAGCGAGTCGATCGGAGAGTCGGGGCGCGTCGGTTCGGCGCGCTAGGGAGCTCGAGCGAAATGTTTCTAAGTCCAACCAACAAGAGTAAACTTTTTCCCTAGCCGTCCCAGACGATTCTAAATGTTAGATCATTGTATAATAACGCATTTTAACAATAAATATCAAGTTACAACCCTCTAGGATGAGTATTTTTCGAAATAATTGAGAATAATGTCCGGGCGCATTACTTAGTCGGCAGCTCGAGCGATTCGATCGGAGAGTCGGGGCGCGACGGTTCGGCGCGCTACGGAGCTCGAGCGAAATGTTTCTAAGTCCAACCGACAAGAGTAAACTCCTTTCCCTGACCGGTTCAGACTTTTCTAACTGTTAGATCATCGTATAATAAAGCATTTTAACAATAAATATTAAGTTACAACCCTCTAGGATGAGTATTTTTCGAAATAATTGAGAATAATGTCCGGGCGCATTACTTAGTCGGCAGCTCGAGCGATTCGATCGGAGAGTCGGGGCGCGTCGGTTCGGCGCGCTACGGAGCTCGAGCGAAATGTTTCTAAGTCCAACCGACAAGAGTAAACTTCTTTCCCTGTCCGTTCCGGACGGTTCTAACCGTTACATCATTGTATAACAACGCATTTTAACAATAAATATCAAGTTACCACCCTCTAGGATGAGTATTTTTCGAAATAATTGAGAATAATGTCCGGGCGCATTACTTAGTCGGCCGCTCGAGCGAGTCGATCGGAGAGTCGGGGCGCGTCGGTTCGGCGCGCTACGGAGCTCGAGCGAAATGTTTCTAAGTCCAACCGACAAGAGTAAACTCCTTTCCCTGACCGGTCCAGACTTTTCTAACTGTTAGATCATCGTATAATAAAGCATTTTAACAATAAATATCAAATTACAGCACTCTAGGTCCCGTATTTTTCGAATTAATTAAGAATAATGTCCCGACCGACAAGAGTAAACTTTTTCCCTAGCCATCCCAGAGGATTCTAAATGTTAGATCATTGTATAACAACGCATTTTAACAATAAATATCAAGTTACAACACTCTGGGATGAGTATTTCTCGAAATAATTGAGAATAATGTCCGAGCGCATTACTTAGTCGGCCGCTCGAGCGAGTCGTTCGGAGAGTCGGGGCGCGACGGTTCGGCGCGCTACGGAGCTCGAGCGAAATGTTTCTAAGTCCAACCGACAAGAGTAAACTCCTTTCCCTGACCGGTCCAGACTTTTCTAACTGTTAGATCATCGTATAATAAAGCATTTTAACAATAAATATCAAATTACAGCACTCTAGGTCCCGTATTTTTCGAATTAATTAAGAATAATGTCCCGACCGACAAGAGTAAACTTTTTCCCTAGCCATCCCAGAGGATTCTAAATGTTAGATCATTGTATAATAACGCATTTTAACAATAAATATCAAGTTACAACCCTCTGGGATGAGTATTTCTCGAAATAATTGAGAATAATGTCCGAGCGCATTACTTAGTCGGCCGCTCGAGCGAGTCGATCGGAGAGTCGGGGCGCGTCGGTTCGGCGTGCTAGGGAGCTCGAGCGAAATGTTTCTAAGTCCAACCGACAAGAGTAAACTCCTTTCCCTGTCCGTTCCGGACGGTTCTAACCGTTAGATCATTGTATAACAACGCATTTTAACAATGAATATCAAGTTACAACCCTCTAGGATGAGTATTTTTCGAAATAATTGAGAATAATGTCCGGGCGCATTACTTAGCCGGCCGCTCGGGCGAGTCGTTCGGAGAGTCGGGGCGCGTCGGTTCGGCGCGCTACGGAGCTCGAACGAAATGTTTCTAAGTCCAACCGACAAGAGTAAACTCCTTTCCCTGACCGGTTCAGACGTTTCTAACTGTTAGATCATTGTATAATAAAGCATTTTAACAATAAATATCAAGTTACAGCACTCTAGGACGCGTATTTTTCGAATTAATTAAGAATAATGTCCCGATCGACAAGAGTAAACTTTTTCCCTAGCCGTCCCAGACGATTCTAAATGTCAGATCATGGTATAATAACGCATTCTAACAATAAATATCAAGTTACAACCCTCTAGGATGCGTATTTTAAGAAATAATTAATAATAATGTCCGGGCGCATTACTTAGTCGACGCTCGAGCGAGTCGTTCGGTGTACCGACACGCGTATTGGTTCGGCGAGCGACGGAGCTCAAGCGAAATATTTCAAAGTCCCGACCGCCAAGAGAAAACTACTTTCCTAACCTTACCTAACCTAACCTAACCGTTAGATCCTTGTATAATAATGCATTTTAACAATAGATATCATGTTACAACCCCCTGGGATGAGTACTTCTCAAAATAATTCAGAATAATGTCCGGGCGCATTACTTAGTCGGCCGCTCGAGCGAGTCGATCGGAGAGTCGGGGCGCGTCGGTTCGGCGCGCTAGGGAGCTCGAGCGAAATGTTTCTAAGTCCAACCAACAAGAGTAAACTTTTTCCCTAGCCGTCCCAGACGATTCTAAATGTTAGATCATTGTATAATAACGCATTTTAACAATAAATATCAAGTTACAACCCTCTAGGATGAGTATTTTTCGAAATAATTGAGAATAATGTCCGGGCGCATTACTTAGTCGGCAGCTCGAGCGATTCGATCGGAGAGTCGGGGCGCGACGGTTCGGCGCGCTACGGAGCTCGAGCGAAATGTTTCTAAGTCCAACCGACAAGAGTAAACTCCTTTCCCTGACCGGTTCAGACTTTTCTAACTGTTAGATCATCGTATAATAAAGCATTTTAACAATAAATATTAAGTTACAACCCTCTAGGATGAGTATTTTTCGAAATAATTGAGAATAATGTCCGGGCGCATTACTTAGTCGGCAGCTCGAGCGATTCGATCGGAGAGTCGGGGCGCGTCGGTTCGGCGCGCTACGGAGCTCGAGCGAAATGTTTCTAAGTCCAACCGACAAGAGTAAACTTCTTTCCCTGTCCGTTCCGGACGGTTCTAACCGTTACATCATTGTATAACAACGCATTTTAACAATAAATATCAAGTTACCACCCTCTAGGATGAGTATTTTTCGAAATAATTGAGAATAATGTCCGGGCGCATTACTTAGTCGGCCGCTCGAGCGAGTCGATCGGAGAGTCGGGGCGCGTCGGTTCGGCGCGCTACGGAGCTCGAGCGAAATGTTTCTAAGTCCAACCGACAAGAGTAAACTCCTTTCCCTGACCGGTCCAGACTTTTCTAACTGTTAGATCATCGTATAATAAAGCATTTTAACAATAAATATCAAATTACAGCACTCTAGGTCCCGTATTTTTCGAATTAATTAAGAATAATGTCCCGACCGACAAGAGTAAACTTTTTCCCTAGCCATCCCAGAGGATTCTAAATGTTAGATCATTGTATAACAACGCATTTTAACAATAAATATCAAGTTACAACACTCTGGGATGAGTATTTCTCGAAATAATTGAGAATAATGTCCGAGCGCATTACTTAGTCGGCCGCTCGAGCGAGTCGTTCGGAGAGTCGGGGCGCGACGGTTCGGCGCGCTACGGAGCTCGAGCGAAATGTTTCTAAGTCCAACCGACAAGAGTAAACTCCTTTCCCTGACCGGTCCAGACTTTTCTAACTGTTAGATCATCGTATAATAAAGCATTTTAACAATAAATATCAAATTACAGCACTCTAGGTCCCGTATTTTTCGAATTAATTAAGAATAATGTCCCGACCGACAAGAGTAAACTTTTTCCCTAGCCATCCCAGAGGATTCTCAATGTTAGATCATTGTATAATAACGCATTTTAACAATAAATATCAAGTTACAACCCTCTGGGATGAGTATTTCTCGAAATAATTGAGAATAATGTCCGAGCGCATTACTTAGTCGACGCTCGAGCGAGTCGTTCGGTGTACCGACACGCGTATTGGTTCGGCGAGCGACGGAGCTCAAGCGAAATATTTCAAAGTCCCGACCGCCAAGAGAAAACTACTTTCCTAACCTTACCTAACCTAACCTAACCGTTAGATCCTTGTATAATAATGCATTTTAACAATAGATATCATGTTACAACCCCCTGGGATGAGTACTTCTCAAAATAATTCAGAATAATGTCCGGGCGCATTACTTAGTCGGCCGCTCGAGCGAGTCGATCGGAGAGTCGGGGCGCGTCGGTTCGGCGCGCTACGGAGCTCGAGCGAAATGTTTCTAAGTCCAACCAACAAGAGTAAACTTTTTCCCTAGCCGTCCCAGACGATTCTAAATGTTAGATCATTGTATAATAACGCATTTTAACAATAAATATCAAGTTACAACCCTCTAGGATGAGTATTTTTCGAAATAATTGAGAATAATGTCCGGGCGCATTACTTAGTCGGCAGCTCGAGCGATTCGATCGGAGAGTCGGGGCGCGACGGTTCGGCGCGCTACGGAGCTCGAGCGAAATGTTTCTAAGTCCAACCGACAAGAGTAAACTCCTTTCCCTGACCGGTTCAGACTTTTCTAACTGTTAGATCATCGTATAATAAAGCATTTTAACAATAAATATTAAGTTACAACCCTCTAGGATGAGTATTTTTCGAAATAATTGAGAATAATGTCCGGGCGCATTACTTAGTCGGCAGCTCGAGCGATTCGATCGGAGAGTCGGGGCGCGTCGGTTCGGCGCGCTACGGAGCTCGAGCGAAATGTTTCTAAGTCCAACCGACAAGAGTAAACTTCTTTCCCTGTCCGTTCCGGACGGTTCTAACCGTTACATCATTGTATAACAACGCATTTTAACAATAAATATCAAGTTACCACCCTCTAGGATGAGTATTTTTCGAAATAATTGAGAATAATGTCCGGGCGCATTACTTAGTCGGCCGCTCGAGCGAGTCGATCGGAGAGTCGGGGCGCGTCGGTTCGGCGCGCTACGGAGCTCGAGCGAAATGTTTCTAAGTCCAACCGACAAGAGTAAACTCCTTTCCCTGACCGGTCCAGACTTTTCTAACTGTTAGATCATCGTATAATAAAGCATTTTAACAATAAATATCAAATTACAGCACTCTAGGTCCCGTATTTTTCGAATTAATTAAGAATAATGTCCCGACCGACAAGAGTAAACTTTTTCCCTAGCCATCCCAGAGGATTCTAAATGTTAGATCATTGTATAACAACGCATTTTAACAATAAATATCAAGTTACAACACTCTGGGATGAGTATTTCTCGAAATAATTGAGAATAATGTCCGAGCGCATTACTTAGTCGGCCGCTCGAGCGAGTCGTTCGGAGAGTCGGGGCGCGACGGTTCGGCGCGCTACGGAGCTCGAGCGAAATGTTTCTAAGTCCAACCGACAAGAGTAAACTCCTTTCCCTGACCGGTCCAGACTTTTCTAACTGTTAGATCATCGTATAATAAAGCATTTTAACAATAAATATCAAATTACAGCACTCTAGGTCCCGTATTTTTCGAATTAATTAAGAATAATGTCCCGACCGACAAGAGTAAACTTTTTCCCTAGCCATCCCAGAGGATTCTCAATGTTAGATCATTGTATAACAACGCATTTTAACAGTAAATATCAAGTTACAACCCTCTAGGATGAGTATTTTTCGAAATAATTGAGAATAATGTCCGGGCGCATTACTTAGTCGGCCGCTCGAGCGATTCGATCGGAGAGTCGGGGCGCGTCGGTTCGGCGCGCTACGGAGCTCGAGCGAAATGTTTCTAAGTCCAACCGACAAGAGTAAACTTCTTTCCCTGGCCGTTCCGGACGGTTCTAACCGTTAGATCATTGTATGACATCGCATTTTAACAATAAATATCAAGTTACAGCACTCTAGGACGCGTATTTTACGAATTAATTAAGAATAATGTCCCGACCGACAAGAGTAAACTTTTTCCCTAGCCGTCCTAGACGAATCTAAATGTTAGATCATTGTATAATAAAGCATTTTAACAATAAACATCAACGTACAACACTCTCGGATGCGTATTTTTCGAATTAATTGTGAATAATGTCCCGACCGCCAAGAGTAAACATTTTTCCTAGCCATTCCAGACGATTCTAAATATTAGATCATTGTATAATAACGCATTTTAACAATAAATCTTAAGTTACAACCCTGTAGGATGCGTGCTTTTCGACTTATTGAAAAATAATTTTCCGAGGTATATGTCGCATCACGCCGCTGCGAATGGAGACTTACGCCGCTAGGATAGGACCCAACACGCCGCTAGAATTGGAGACAATACGCCGCCGGGATTGGAGCTATACGCCGCTGGGATTGGAGCCGATACGCCGCTGGGATTGGAGCCGATACGCCGCTAGGATTGGAGCCGATACGCCGCTAGGATTGGAGCCGATACGCCGCCGGGATTGGAGCTATACGCCGCTAGGATTGGAGCCGATACGCCGCCGGGATTGGAGCCAATACGCCGCTAGGATTGGAGCTATACGCCGCTAGGATTGGAGCCGATACGCCGCCGGGATTGGAGCCAATACGCCGCTGTAGGCGGAAAGCAATACGCAATGCTTCCAAGTCCCGATCGCCATAGTAAACTTCTTTCCTAACCGTTCTGGACGGTCCTAACTGTTAGATCATTGTATAATAAGGCATTTGAAGTATAAATATCAAGTTACAACTCTCCAGGATGCGTGCTTCTCGAGTTATTGAAAAATAATTTTCCGAGTTATATGTCGGCCTGTACTGAATGTGTTCTACCAGTCGTGCGGGTAAACGGCGGGAGTAAATCTTGGTCTGTACTGTTAGGTAGGTTCTTCCTGAATATGTTTGCGATGCGCGTGATTGGATTAACGAGATTTCCGCTGTCGCTAAATTTTTGAAAAAGCCGGGGGTGGCCCATGTGCTGTATTTCGTGTGTTGTTGACATATAGGTGGTTCGGAGTCCACCTTAATAAAAAGTAGGTCCAAAAATATAAAAGTTGGAATGGACCCGAACATCCGGTCGGCGCAACTGGTATGGCGAAAGCCGAGGTACAGTATTCCTCCCTAGAGGAGGATCGCCAAGAATGAATGTCCCTAACTTTTTTTTCGTACGAACCGTGACTGACGATTTGCGCGGATATTGGGATGCAGGTTTTGGCTGATTTAATTGTCAATAAGAGATGATGTTATCATTTGAAATAGTACAATATGTTGATATTGTATTATTCGTATTTTACTAAGAAAATGAAAAATTTATATTTTAATATTTGCGTTTAAATGAAATGAATTATTTTCAGATTCCATAACGTTACATCGTTCAAATAATATAAAGTACAACTGCCGTTTGTTTCAGTATACCGCAACAACTAAGAGGAATACGCTGCTCGAAGATGGAGCAGTACGGCGCTGGAACATGAATAAAACTATACGCCGCTAGGACTTTGGCAATGCGCCGTTCTTACTGAAAACATTACGCCGTTGGGATTGGAGCCAACACGCCGCTAGGATTGGAGCCAACACGCCGCTGCGAATGGAACAATACGCCGCTAGGATTGGAGCCAACACGCCGCTGGGATTGGAGCTATACGCCGCTGCGAATGGAACATTACGCCGCTAGGATTGGAGCCAATACGCCGCTGGAACTGAAAGCAATACGCCGCCGGTAGACTGAAAGCAATACGCCGCTGGAACTGAAACCAATACGCCGCCGGTAGACTGAAAGCAATACGCCGCCGGAACTGAAACCAATACGCCGCTGGAACTGAAAGCAATACGCCGCCGGTAGACTGAAAGCAATACGCCGCCGGTAGACTGAAAGCAATACGCCGTCGGAACTGAAACCAATACGCCGCTGGAACTGAAACCAATACGCCGCTGGAACTGAAAGCAATACGCCGCTACAAAATGAAAGCAATACGCCTCTTGCGCTTTGAAATTCTTCGCGTATACAGATACACTTGTACAAGTATGGTCGCTCTCGGTGGATCGTCGTCGCGATGCGATATTCTTATACATTCTCTACCGGGTTCGCGGGGAATTGGTAATAAATAAATAATTGTTCGCGATTGAACAAAATGAATTTACAATTGATAATTAAGCGATGCACGAGAGTTCGCGTTGACTCGCACGAGTTCACTTTCACTTGAAAATTGGATTCGAAATGATCGTTACTTTACTAAAGCGTGTTTGGTTACGTTCTTTATTATGAAACCTTTTCCCTTTTATAATTGTCTCTCCTTTGAGAGTCGTCACTTTGTAATCACAATTAGAGCGATTCTATTCGAACAGAGATGCAAATAGAATTAGATCTTCGCGTGACCGATTGAATAGTCGCGATCGTTCTTGTTTGAATAAGTGGTTACAAAAGGAAAACTATTGCGAAGAAAAGTACTTTCGCCGAGAGCGATTGCCGAGAGAGCGAAACGAGCATGCGGTCGATCTATTTGTTGGCCGACAGGATAGAAAAACCGACTTCCTTTTAGAACGACTAGATCCTTCTAGAAGGATACTCTGGATACTCTGTCAGCCAATAATTCGGTCGATCAACCGGATGCTCTTTCCTCGTGCGTTAACAATAATAAATAAACATCGCGTGTTATTTGGCTAGGAGACTTATTTATTAATTATAAAAATGAAGAAAATGGAAATTCTATAGCTACTCTCTTCCGTGTACTGAAACGCACGCGATATCATTCGAAATATTACGAAAACGAGCAAGTCTGAGAATATAGTAGATTGATAATTTAGGAAAAATAAATTATATATATATATGTATATATATTATAATGAGGCATTATCGTATACGTATAGCGTAGAGTTGTTGTTGTAAGTTGGTCCCGTGCGCGTACGTGGACGAGAAAATAAAGTTCCAGCGGCGTGTTGCTTTCAAGTTACAGCGGCGTATCGTTTTCCCTAACTCGTGCGCGCGCACCCAAGCCCCCCCCAGCGGCGTGTTGCTTCAAGCCCCAGCGGCGTATCGGCCCCCCAGCGGCGTGTTGCTTCAAGCCCCAGCGGCGTATCGGCCCCCCCGCGGCGTATTG
>CAXAAD010000126.1:2371004-2373504 GCA_963966675.1 Lasioglossum calceatum | reverse complement strand
GGAGCACTTCGCCGGATAACGCACCAAACTTACCCTGGAGGGTGGGCAGTAATGGCGAGTACTTGGTTATTTTCTCTAGCCTGCCATTCTCGAGGTAGCTCCCATCCTCGTGGCGGACTGTGACATCGACCACGAAGACCCTTCTCTGGTACTTTACCACCAAATCCGGTTTGAGAGCCGCCCCGTTCAGTTCAATTGTTGGCTCCTTCAGCATTACTGCCTCTTTATTTCGTTTGGGAATTTCCGCCATGACGAGGTCGACTATTTCATCATGACGGCGGATACGATCCGCCTTTGTTATGGTGCACTGTCCTAGGATGTGCGCAAGCGTCTCGGGAGCTGCTCGGCACTTCCGGCAGTTCGTATCCAATTGGGGGGTGGCCCGATTCATCGCAACCCTATTCCCCGCGGTGTCTGTTCGGAGCCGCAGTGCCGTTAGAAATCGCGACGGCTTTAATAGGGTAGGATTGTAGAGCCAAGCATTCCCAGTCCTATCGTCTTTAAAATTGTGCACTGCCTTCCCTTGAGCAGTGCACTTCCCCCATTGTTCTAGCTCTCGCTCTTTTGCGTCTGCCTTCCATTTGTCGACCTGTTGTACAGACACAATCGGCCAATTAATCCGCGAAGCCTTAGCCTGGAATTTAAGTTTATTTTCTAGACCGGTTGCCCGTGCGAGAGCTTGGATGGCAGGGTCAGGGTTATTCAGAAATAATAACCCCGACTTTAAGCTGGAGCTGATGCAAATAATTTCCAGCTTCGGGAACCCTAGTCCCCCATTGCGCTTATTTGCATAAATGAGCCCATTGGTCGTGCATGTGGGCAAGTGTAGTATGTCCTTAACGGCCACCCTGAGGTCACCGTCAAGGAGTCTCAGCGTCGTGACCGGCGCCACGCCCGTTATCAGCCGGTACAGATAATGGGGAACCAGGTAGGTGGCGAGTAACTTTAATTTCTGGTGGGGTTTCAGTGCCAGTCTTTTGACCCTTCTAATGGCATTGCTTACTTCGCCTCGGATATCACCGAGGTCCATCCCGGCCCAAGGGGTAAAGGATATCCCCAAATATCTTATTCGCGTCTCTGCATTTGCAAACGGGACACGCTCTCCTCCTTGGAAGCACAATTCCGGATTTTTCAAGTAAAAAGAACCTTTTACTGGGACAACTTGAAATGTTGCACACTTGGGTGCCGAGATGCTCATACCCAGAGATGCTAGGTATGATTCTGTCAGTTCTAAGAGGTTCTTGGCATGTGGTACATCGCTAGCGACTAAAATTAAGTCGTCAGCGAAGGCCAGGCAGGATATACTCTGCTCCTCGTTAATTTTATATCCTGGTTGTTTCTCCAGCATGAGGAGGAGTGGTTCCAATGCTAGGTTAAATAATAGAGGAGACAATGGGTCTCCTTGTTTCACTCCACGCTGAAGACGGACTGGGATAGTCGACCCACCATATTGGATATTAGTGTGCACATCCTGGTATGCTTGGCAGACAAGTCGTACCACATGCTCGGGTGCCCCTTTCCGAAGCAGTGCAGGTCCCAGAACATCGTGGGGTACCGTATCAAATGCCTTCGCTACATCTAGCTGCACTGCAACCAGGCCTCCTTTTACCTTGCTATGCGCAAGGATTTCAGACAGGATGTGCACATTATTGTAACATCCCATTTCTGATGTAAAGCCTTTCTGACGTGGGGTGCATCTTATTAGTCTTCTAAGTTTCGTGTCGATTATCCCCCAGTATAATCGGCACAACAGCGAGCTGATAGTGAGAGGTCGGTAGTTTTCACACTTGCTACTATCTTTCCCCTCCTTAGGAATTAGTACGGTACGATTCTTTTTCCAGGATGATGGTTGTAACCCCGTAACCATCAGTATGTTATATAGTTTCCGGAGGGAGACAACTATTCCACCGGACAGCAATTGGCATTTCTTTATCCCATCGAGTCCAGGAGCAGTGCCCGCTTTAATTCTAGTGATGCGATCCTTTACGTCACGATCTGTAATCGGCGTAAGGAGGTCGTTAATGGGAAGGTATTCTTCCGGATCACCCAAGTCGGGAAGTTGTAAGTTCGGCTTTGTATTCCATAGTTGCTCATACATAAGCCTTATGTCGTCGCCTTTTAGGGGGAGTTCTCCTTGGACCCAGTAATCTATGCCATTTCGTACGTACTTCGCCAGGAGGCCTGGATTTTTATTGTAGAGGTCCTGCGTTTTGGCAAAGAGGTACCTCCGGTATGCCCTCTTACCCGATCCTCTCCGTTTCGCCCGCTCTCGGCGCCGACTGCCCGCCGGCAGGGACGAAATCAGAAGGTCATAAATCTGGTCAATATCATCTTGCGATATAGTACTGCTCGCCGTCTTTGCGACGGTCAGGAGATCCTCACTTCGTGACAAGAATTCCCTTAAAGCCGGGGGGATCTCACCATCCATTCCACCCATCATCGCAATGTTGACGATATTCTGTATCCAGATATCGAATTCCCCAGCTTCCGCGTCTGCAGG
>CAXAAD010000126.1:2363504-2366004 GCA_963966675.1 Lasioglossum calceatum | reverse complement strand
ACATACCTCTTTCGTATACGCATCATTTCAGGCGACGTCGGGAGCGCGTTAAATGTTCATGAGTGAAAACACGCTTCTTTCCGCAAGGCGAATCGTTTCGCAGAGAAGGTGAGAGATTTGGAGATCCTCGTCGAAGCGGTGCCTTACGGGCGGTCGTATTGAAAATACGACTCACGACACCGTAAAACACTCACGCAAGTCCGAACGTAAGAAATACCAATCCCTACTTCGCTTCTCGTTGAAACTATTATTATAGGTATTGTATGTATATGTTTAAGACGCAATGCGAAATTGGCGATTTTCACAGAACCGCGACAAACGCCGACGAAACGCCCATCATTCGCTCGTACGTAGCATCTTTGCAACCCGACTCAGAAACGCTCTTTGGCGCCCTCCAAAAATATTTGGAGAGGTAAGCGACGGCGGGGACTTACAAGAGCAACGCAAGCAGTATATGGTTACGTAAACGACCCTCAGCCAGGCGTGGTCCAGGAATTGTATCCGTGGACCGCAATGTGCGTTCGAAATGTCGATGTTCATGTGTCCTGCAGTTCACACGTTGACGCGCAATTAGCTGCGTTCTTCATCGACCCACGAGCCAAGTGATCCACCGTTCAGGGTAATCGTATATATTTTTGATTTATAAATCAATATATGTATAAGTCTCTTGTTCTGCGGTTCGTAAGAACGCATTGTACCTGAATGATCCAACCAGCGCGCGAAGGAGATTCAGGCGTCGTTTTAAGGACGACACTATCGTCGTCCGTAGAAACGGAAAAAAAACCGTCAGAATACGCGCGAGACTGTTGCACGTATCTGACGGCCGGGCGAACAGTACATTGAAAAACCGTCAAAGTGGAAAACGCGGAGAGGAATATTCTGAAAACGACGGGGATCGTAGACAACCCGATACTGGATCCAGAAAAACACATCCTCTCCTCTTCACTCATTTATTGGAAGATGCGAGAGAGAACGGAGGACTTCACGGCCGGCTCTGGCAGCGGTCATTCGTCCCAAGCTCACGCGGTGCACCAATTGGGCCACACTCACGGAGTAGGGTGTCAGACTCACGACTGCTTTAAAAGCGAGCTTCACGAGCCGGTCCACTTCCCGTAAAACACATTTCCATTAAAATGTTGTGTGTGCTCGAGGAACGATAAATTCCGATACAAGCGGACTCACGAGCCGGCTCTGGCAGCGGTCTTCGTCCCAAGCTCACGTGGCGCACCAATTGGGCCACACGCACGGAGTAGGGTCTCAGACTCGCGACTGCTTTATTAGCGAGCTCACGGCCGGTCCTCTCGGAACACCGTTATTCTTCGGAACGATATTTCATATATTATTTTATTCGATACACTAGAGCGGACTCACGAGCCGGCTCTGGCAGCGGTCATTCGTCCCAAGCTCACGTGGCGCACCAATTGGGCCACACGCACGGAGTAGGGTGTCAGACTCGCGACTGCTTTAGCGAGCTTCACGAGCCGGTCCGCTCAGCTCGAATGTATAATAAATATATGTGGTATATGTTCCGTCGTACAACGAACACCGCGTGCGGCGCAACGTATCGTGCTCTTGGCTATACGCGAACTCGAGATAAATAGAGAGCGGGACTCACAGCCGGCTCTGGCAGCGGTCATTCGTCCCAAGCTCACGCGGTGCACCAATTGGGCCACACGCACGGAGTAGGGTGTCAGACTCACGACTGCTTTAGCGAGCTTCACGAGCCGGTCCTTCGCGTCTCTTCTATCTTCTCGATGTTCGCGAACGAACGCAACACGTGCAACCGCGCGTTTTCCACGGGTTACCCTGAGATTTTGTTTGTCCTCTTTTCGGGACACCGTTTCCAACGGACGACTCCGGACATACCTACGCACGGAGGCGAAGACCGAGGAAGCGTGATATGTGAATTCGAATCGACGCTTACATCCCTGTTCATGCGCGACCGTGAAAAATATGTCCGTATATAGAAGTGTAGAGAGCCTACACGACGCAGAGAACACCAAAGGCGTTATTACATATGGTATATACACAACACTCTTTGACACGAGGTATTTTTCAAAGAGAACGACCACCCGATGGCGGGTGAAAGAAAAAATCGGTGTGTGATAATCGTAAACGACGGGTATTTCTATATTCGTGTGTCGATCTGTAGCATTCAGCGTCCGACGAGAAATCGTACGTACCTGATCGTTCGAGTTTGCAAATGCGAACGTCGGTAATGTTGACGATTCCCGAAGACCCGAAGTACAGGCTCTTCAGCACTCACTCCCCAATACAAGTAAACGATATACCACACAACGCGATGCTCTCTCCACCTTCGCGCAAGCACCGTATTTCTGGCCCGTCGTTCTCAATCCCATTGTCGAAAGAGATTGTGTGCCGTATATATATACGCCGTGTTAATGCACGACATGGTGTTTCTCTGGCGGGCTCTCTTGCGCCTTTTTTTCATATCACCAACGGACGGGAGAATCGCGCCGCGTTGAGTAACTATGATGTA
>CAXAAD010000126.1:2346004-2361004 GCA_963966675.1 Lasioglossum calceatum | reverse complement strand
ACTATTCCTCTTCCTTCTTCTCTCTCCTCTCTCTCTCTTCGTTTTATATTTCATATAATTTCATTTTTACTCGTTCGAATTCTCAGAGAACCTTTCGAACGAGTTTATATAAATTCCTTCTCCTCCTCCTTCTTCTCTCTTCTCCTCTCAACTTTCTTCCATTTCTCAACTTCGAAAAAATTCCTTTTGTCAGTTTCCTTTCTCTCTTTCCATTTCTCAACCTCGAACAAATTCCTTTGATAGTTTCCTTCTTCGTTCTCGGTTTATGTTTCTCATCATATCATCACGAATCATAAGTATGAAATTCCTTTTTAATATTTCCTTTTTGCGTTTCTCTCGAGAACAAATTCCTTTTCAATATATTCCTTTCGTGTTCTTATTCCGAAGAGAACGTTCATATAGGGTTGCGCTAACATCGGAAGATGCGTATAGCTCGGAGCATCGTACCATCCCATAAACCTTAAAGCACGTAACCACGGGCGCTGGACAATCGACACAAGTGCCGAGGAAGCGCGGACAGGACGCATGCTGTACTTGGGTTTCCCATGCTCGTCTGCTCGCTCTGGGCTTGACGAAAGCCAACCTCATTATTATATGACGTTTCTCTGCAAACATTTAGTTTGACTTCTATCTAGTTTTAGTTTCTCTCAAACTTCAGTCCCTAACTATCCCAAATTTTTCGCTCGGATAGAAGAGTTGATGCTCAGTTAGTACGAGTATACACATATCAGTGAATACAAGTCACCAACCTCCTCGATGGGAGGTTCGCCACATAAGGGCCATTCGGTCTAAGACACCGACCCGTGGCAATGCTGTGTAGAGAAAGGTTTCGATACGAAGCACGGTACGAAACAGTCGAGACCGAAGTCTCGAGGCGCCGTGAGCTGCTTCTCGACCGAGATCGTAGAATAGCCCCAAGCGCGCGCTGAACCGCCCGACTCGCCGAACCGTCGAGTCTCTTACAGATACCGAACGGCCGGGAAGGACGCCGGCGCCGCGCGGTGAATAGCACGCGCGCTTATGGGTGCAAACCGCCGCGGCAACAGCCCATCCGGCGGGGCTGTTGGGACTTAGAAAAATTTTTACATGAAAAATTTTTTTGTAAAGTACAATTAATGTTTACATTTCCAGGATATTTAACACAAAATATTCAACTTTTCATATACTATCACGGCACTTTGAACATTTTTCAAGTCCAACGGTCAAGAGTAAACTTTTTTTCTATCGTTCCTAGGCAATTATAAATATTAGATCATTGTATAATAAAGCATTTTAACAATAAATATCAAGTTTCAATCATCTAGGTTGAGTATTTATCGAAATAATTAAGAATAATGTCCGGGCGCATTACTTCCGAGCGAAATTTTTCAAAGTCCAACCGACAAGAGTAAACATTTTTCCTAGCCGTTTCAGACGTTCCTAACTGTTAGATCATTGTATAATAAAGCATTTTAACAATAAATATCAAGTTACAGCACTCTAGGACGCGTATTTTTCGAATTAATTAAGAATAATGTCCCGACCGACAAGAGTAAACTTTTTCCCTAGCCGTCCCAGACGATTCTAAATGTTAGATCATGGTATAATAACGCATTCTAACAATAAATATCAAGTTACAACCCTCTAGGATGCGTATTTTAAGAAATAATTAATAATAATGTCCGGGCGCATTACTTAGTCGACGCTCGAGCGAGTCGTTCGGTGTACCGACACGCGTATTGGTTCGACGAGCGACGGAGCTCGAGCGAAATATTTCAAAGTCCCGACCGCCAAGAGAAAACTACTTTCCTAACCTTACCTAACCTAACCTAACCGTTAGATCCTTGTATAATAATGCATTTTAACAATAGATATCATGTTACAACACCCTGGGATGAGTACTTTTCGAAATAATTCAGAATAATGTCCGGGCGCATTACTTAGCCGGCCGCTCGAGCGAGTCGATCGGAGAGACGGGGCGCGTCGGTTCGGCGCGCTACGGAGCTCGAGCGAAATGTTTCTAAGTCCAACCGACAAGAGTAAACTCCTTTCCCTGACCGGTTCAGACTTTTTTAACTGTTAGATCATCGTATAATAAAGCATTTTAACAATAAATATCAAATTACAGCACTCTAGGTCCCGTATTTTTCGAATGAATTAAGAATAATGTCCCGACCGACAAGAGTAAACTTTTTCCCTAGCCATCCCAGAGGATTCTAAATGTTAGATCATTGTATAATAACGCATTTTAACAATAAATATCAAGTTACAACCCTCTGGGATGAGTATTTCTCGAAATAATTGAGAATAATGTCCGAGCGCATTACTTAGTCGGCCGCTCGAGCGAGTCGATCGGAGAGTCGGGGCGCGTCGGTTCGGCGTGCTAGGGAGCTCGAGCGAAATGTTTCTAAGTCCAACCGACAAGAGTAAACTCCTTTCCCTGTCCGTTCCGGACGGTTCTAACCGTTAGATCATTGTATAACAACGCATTTTAACAATGAATATCAAGTTACAACCCTCTAGGATGAGTATTTTTCGAAATAATTGAGAATAATGTCCGGGCGCATTACTTAGCCGGCCGCTCGGGCGAGTCGTTCGGAGAGTCGGGGCGCGTCGGTTCGGCGCGCTACGGAGCTCGAACGAAATGTTTCTAAGTCCAACCGACAAGAGTAAACTCCTTTCCCTGACCGGTTCAGACGTTTCTAACTGTTAGATCATTGTATAATAAAGCATTTTAACAATAAATATCAAGTTACAGCACTCTAGGACGCGTATTTTTCGAATTAATTAAGAATAATGTCCCGACCGACAAGAGTAAACTTTTTCCCTAGCCGTCCCAGACGATTCTAAATGTCAGATCATGGTATAATAACGCATTCTAACAATAAATATCAAGTTACAACCCTCTAGGATGCGTATTTTAAGAAATAATTAATAATAATGTCCGGGCGCATTACTTAGTCGACGCTCGAGCGAGTCGTTCGGTGTACCGACACGCGTATTGGTTCGGCGAGCGACGGAGCTCAAGCGAAATATTTCAAAGTCCCGACCGCCAAGAGAAAACTACTTTCCTAACCTTACCTAACCTAACCTAACCGTTAGATCCTTGTATAATAATGCATTTTAACAATAGATATCATGTTACAACCCCCTGGGATGAGTAATTTTCAAAATAATTCAGAATAATGTCCGGGCGCATTACTTAGTCGGCCGCTCGAGCGAGTCGATCGGAGAGTCGGGGCGCGTCGGTTCGGCGCGCTCGGGAGCTCGAGCGAAATGTTTCTAAGTCCAACCAACAAGAGTAAACTTTTTCCCTAGCCGTCCCAGACGATTCTAAATGTTAGATCATGGTATAATAACGCATTCTAACAATAAATATCAAGTTACAACCCTCTAGGATGCGTATTTTAAGAAATAATTAATAATAATGTCCGGGCGCATTACTTAGTCGACGCTCGAGCGAGTCGTTCGGTGTACCGACACGCGTATTGGTTCGACGAGCGACGGAGCTCGAGCGAAATATTTCAAAGTCCCGACCGCCAAGAGAAAACTACTTTCCTAACCTTACCTAACCTAACCTAACCGTTAGATCCTTGTATAATAATGCATTTTAACAATAGATATCATGTTACAACACCCTGGGATGAGTACTTTTCGAAATAATTCAGAATAATGTCCGGGCGCATTACTTAGCCGGCCGCTCGAGCGAGTCGATCGGAGAGACGGGGCGCGTCGCTTCGGCGCGCTACGGAGCTCGAGCGAAATGATTCTAAGTCCAACCGACAATAGTAAACTCCTTTCCCTGACCGGTTCAGACTTTTTTAACTGTTAGATCATCGTATAATAAAGCATTTTAACAATAAATATCAAATTACAGCACTCTAGGTCCCGTATTTTTCGAATTAATTAAGAATAATGTCCCGACCGACAAGAGTAAACTTTTTCCCTAGCCATCCCAGAGGATTCTAAATGTTAGATCATTGTATAATAACGCATTTTAACAATAAATATCAAGTTACAACCCTCTGGGATGAGTATTTTTCGAAATAATTGAGAATAATGTCCGGGCGCATTACTTAGCCGGCCGCTCGAGCGAGTCGATCGGAGAGACGGGGCGCGTCGGTTCGGCGCGCTACGGAGCTCGAGCGAAATGTTTCTAAGTCCAACCGACAAGAGTAAACTCCTTTCCCTGTCCGTTCCGGACGGTTCTAACCGTTAGATCATTGTATAACAACGCATTTTAACAATGAATATCAAGTTACAACCCTCTAGGATGAGTATTTTTCGAAATAATTGAGAATAATTTCCGGGCGCATTACTTAGCCGGCCGCTCGAGCGAGTCGATCGGAGAGACGGGGCGCGTCGGTTCGGCGCGGTACGGAGCTCGAGCGAAATGTTTCTAAGTCCAACCGACAAGAGTAAACTCCTTTCCCTGACCGGTTCAGACTTTTTTAACTGTTAGATCATCGTATAATAAAGCATTTTAACAATAAATATCAAATTACAGCACTCTAGGTCCCGTATTTTTCGAATTAATTAAGAATAATGTCCCGACCGACAAGAGTAAACTTTTTCCCTAGCCATCCCAGAGGATTCTAAATGTTAGATCATTGTATAATAACGCATTTTAACAATAAATATCAAGTTACAACCCTCTGGGATGAGTATTTCTCGAAATAATTGAGAATAATGTCCGAGCGCATTACTTAGTCGGCCGCTCGAGCGAGTCGATCGGAGAGTCGGGGCGCGTCGGTTCGGCGTGCTAGGGAGCTCGAGCGAAATGTTTCTAAGTCCAACCGACAAGAGTAAACTCCTTTCCCTGTCCGTTCCGGACGGTTCTAACCGTTAGATCATTGTATAACAACGCATTTTAACAATGAATATCAAGTTACAACCCTCTAGGATGAGTATTTTTCTAAATAATTGAGAATAATGTCCGGGCGCATTACTTAGCCGGCCGCTCGGGCGAGTCGTTCGGAGAGTCGGGGCGCGTCGGTTCGGCGCGCTACGGAGCTCGAACGAAATGTTTCTAAGTCCAACCGACAAGAGTAAACTCCTTTCCCTGACCGGTTCAGACGTTTCTAACTGTTAGATCATTGTATAATAAAGCATTTTAACAATAAATATCAAGTTACAGCACTCTAGGACGCGTATTTTTCGAATTAATTAAGAATAATGTCCCGACCGACAAGAGTAAACTTTTTCCCTAGCCGTCCCAGACGATTCTAAATGTCAGATCATGGTATAATAACGCATTCTAACAATAAATATCAAGTTACAACCCTCTAGGATGCGTATTTTAAGAAATAATTAATAATAATGTCCGGGCGCATTACTTAGTCGACGCTCGAGCGAGTCGTTCGGTGTACCGACACGCGTATTGGTTCGGCGAGCGACGGAGCTCAAGCGAAATATTTCAAAGTCCCGACCGCCAAGAGAAAACTACTTTCCTAACCTTACCTAACCTAACCTAACCGTTAGATCCTTGTATAATAATGCATTTTAACAATAGATATCATGTTACAACCCCCTGGGATGAGTAATTTTCAAAATAATTCAGAATAATGTCCGGGCGCATTACTTAGTCGGCCGCTCGAGCGAGTCGATCGGAGAGTCGGGGCGCGTCGGTTCGGCGCGCTCGGGAGCTCGAGCGAAATGTTTCTAAGTCCAACCAACAAGAGTAAACTTTTTCCCTAGCCGTCCCAGACGATTCTAAATGTTAGATCATGGTATAATAACGCATTCTAACAATAAATATCAAGTTACAACCCTCTAGGATGCGTATTTTAAGAAATAATTAATAATAATGTCCGGGCGCATTACTTAGTCGACGCTCGAGCGAGTCGTTCGGTGTACCGACACGCGTATTGGTTCGACGAGCGACGGAGCTCGAGCGAAATATTTCAAAGTCCCGACCGCCAAGAGAAAACTACTTTCCTAACCTTACCTAACCTAACCTAACCGTTAGATCCTTGTATAATAATGCATTTTAACAATAGATATCATGTTACAACACCCTGGGATGAGTACTTTTCGAAATAATTCAGAATAATGTCCGGGCGCATTACTTAGCCGGCCGCTCGAGAGAGTCGATCGGAGAGACGGGGCGCGTCGCTTCTGCGCGCTACGGAGCTCGAGCGAAATGTTTCTAAGTCCAACCGACAATAGTAAACTCCTTTCCCTGACCGGTTCAGACTTTTTTAACTGTTAGATCATCGTATAATAAAGCATTTTAACAATAAATATCAAATTACAGCACTCTAGGTCCCGTATTTTTCGAATTAATTAAGAATAATGTCCCGACCGACAAGAGTAAACTTTTTCCCTAGCCATCCCAGAGGATTCTAAATGTTAGATCATTGTATAATAACGCATTTTAACAATAAATATCAAGTTACAACCCTCTGGGATGAGTATTTTTCGAAATAATTGAGAATAATGTCCGGGCGCATTACTTAGCCGGCCGCTCGAGCGAGTCGATCGGAGAGACGGGGCGCGTCGGTTCGGCGCGCTACGGAGCTCGAGCGAAATGTTTCTAAGTCCAACCGACAAGAGTAAACTCCTTTCCCTGTCCGTTCCGGACGGTTCTAACCGTTAGATCATTGTATAACAACGCATTTTAACAATGAATATCAAGTTACAACCCTCTAGGATGAGTATTTTTCGAAATAATTGAGAATAATGTCCGGGCGCATTACTTAGCCGGCCGCTCGAGCGAGTCGATCGGAGAGACGGGGCGCGTCGGTTCGGCGCGCTACGGAGCTCGAGCGAAATGTTTCTAAGTCCAACCGACAAGAGTAAACTCCTTTCCCTGTCCGTTCCGGACGGTTCTAACCGTTAGATCATTGTATAACAACGCATTTTAACAATGAATATCAAGTTACAACCCTCTAGGATGAGTATTTTTCGAAATAATTGAGAATAATGTCCGGGCGCATTACTTAGCCGGCCGCTCGGGCGAGTCGTTCGGAGAGTCGGGGCGCGTCGGTTCGGCGCGCTACGGAGCTCGAACGAAATGTTTCTAAGTCCAACCGACAATAGTAAACTCCTTTCCCTGACCGGTTCAGACTTTTTTAACTGTTAGATCATCGTATAATAAAGCATTTTAACAATAAATATCAAATTACAGCACTCTAGGTCCCGTATTTTTCGAATTAATTAAGAATAATGTCCCGACCGACAAGAGTAAACTTTTTCCCTAGCCATCCCAGAGGATTCTAAATGTTAGATCATTGTATAATAACGCATTTTAACAATAAATATCAAGTTACAACCCTCTGGGATGAGTATTTTTCGAAATAATTGAGAATAATGTCCGGGCGCATTACTTAGCCGGCCGCTCGAGCGAGTCGATCGGAGAGACGGGGCGCGTCGGTTCGGCGCGCTACGGAGCTCGAGCGAAATGTTTCTAAGTCCAACCGACAAGAGTAAACTCCTTTCCCTGTCCGTTCCGGACGGTTCTAACCGTTAGATCATTGTATAACAACGCATTTTAACAATGAATATCAAGTTACAACCCTCTAGGATGAGTATTTTTCGAAATAATTGAGAATAATGTCCGGGCGCATTACTTAGCCGGCCGCTCGAGCGAGTCGATCGGAGAGACGGGGCGCGTCGGTTCGGCGCGCTACGGAGCTCGAGCGAAATGTTTCTAAGTCCAACCGACAAGAGTAAACTCCTTTCCCTGACCGGTTCAGACTTTTTTAACTGTTAGATCATCGTATAATAAAGCATTTTAACAATAAATATCAAATTACAGCACTCTAGGTCCCGTATTTTTCGAATTAATTAAGAATAATGTCCCGACCGACAAGAGTAAACTTTTTCCCTAGCCATCCCAGAGGATTCTAAATGTTAGATCATTGTATAATAACGCATTTTAACAATAAATATCAAGTTACAACCCTCTGGGATGAGTATTTCTCGAAATAATTGAGAATAATGTCCGAGCGCATTACTTAGTCGGCCGCTCGAGCGAGTCGATCGGAGAGTCGGGGCGCGTCGGTTCGGCGTGCTAGGGAGCTCGAGCGAAATGTTTCTAAGTCCAACCGACAAGAGTAAACTCCTTTCCCTGTCCGTTCCGGACGGTTCTAACCGTTAGATCATTGTATAACAACGCATTTTAACAATGAATATCAAGTTACAACCCTCTAGGATGAGTATTTTTCTAAATAATTGAGAATAATGTCCGGGCGCATTACTTAGCCGGCCGCTCGGGCGAGTCGTTCGGAGAGTCGGGGCGCGTCGGTTCGGCGCGCTACGGAGCTCGAACGAAATGTTTCTAAGTCCAACCGACAAGAGTAAACTCCTTTCCCTGACCGGTTCAGACGTTTCTAACTGTTAGATCATTGTATAATAAAGCATTTTAACAATAAATATCAAGTTACAGCACTCTAGGACGCGTATTTTTCGAATTAATTAAGAATAATGTCCCGACCGACAAGAGTAAACTTTTTCCCTAGCCGTCCCAGACGATTCTAAATGTCAGATCATGGTATAATAACGCATTCTAACAATAAATATCAAGTTACAACCCTCTAGGATGCGTATTTTAAGAAATAATTAATAATAATGTCCGGGCGCATTACTTAGTCGACGCTCGAGCGAGTCGTTCGGTGTACCGACACGCGTATTGGTTCGGCGAGCGACGGAGCTCAAGCGAAATATTTCAAAGTCCCGACCGCCAAGAGAAAACTACTTTCCTAACCTTACCTAACCTAACCTAACCGTTAGATCCTTGTATAATAATGCATTTTAACAATAGATATCATGTTACAACCCCCTGGGATGAGTAATTTTCAAAATAATTCAGAATAATGTCCGGGCGCATTACTTAGTCGGCCGCTCGAGCGAGTCGATCGGAGAGTCGGGGCGCGTCGGTTCGGCGCGCTCGGGAGCTCGAGCGAAATGTTTCTAAGTCCAACCAACAAGAGTAAACTTTTTCCCTAGCCGTCCCAGACGATTCTAAATGTTAGATCATGGTATAATAACGCATTCTAACAATAAATATCAAGTTACAACCCTCTAGGATGCGTATTTTAAGAAATAATTAATAATAATGTCCGGGCGCATTACTTAGTCGACGCTCGAGCGAGTCGTTCGGTGTACCGACACGCGTATTGGTTCGACGAGCGACGGAGCTCGAGCGAAATATTTCAAAGTCCCGACCGCCAAGAGAAAACTACTTTCCTAACCTTACCTAACCTAACCTAACCGTTAGATCCTTGTATAATAATGCATTTTAACAATAGATATCATGTTACAACACCCTGGGATGAGTACTTTTCGAAATAATTCAGAATAATGTCCGGGCGCATTACTTAGCCGGCCGCTCGAGCGAGTCGATCGGAGAGACGGGGCGCGTCGCTTCTGCGCGCTACGGAGCTCGAGCGAAATGTTTCTAAGTCCAACCGACAATAGTAAACTCCTTTCCCTGACCGGTTCAGACTTTTTTAACTGTTAGATCATCGTATAATAAAGCATTTTAACAATAAATATCAAATTACAGCACTCTAGGTCCCGTATTTTTCGAATTAATTAAGAATAATGTCCCGACCGACAAGAGTAAACTTTTTCCCTAGCCATCCCAGAGGATTCTAAATGTTAGATCATTGTATAATAACGCATTTTAACAATAAATATCAAGTTACAACCCTCTGGGATGAGTATTTTTCGAAATAATTGAGAATAATGTCCGGGCGCATTACTTAGCCGGCCGCTCGAGCGAGTCGATCGGAGAGACGGGGCGCGTCGGTTCGGCGCGCTACGGAGCTCGAGCGAAATGTTTCTAAGTCCAACCGACAAGAGTAAACTCCTTTCCCTGTCCGTTCCGGACGGTTCTAACCGTTAGATCATTGTATAACAACGCATTTTAACAATGAATATCAAGTTACAACCCTCTAGGATGAGTATTTTTCGAAATAATTGAGAATAATGTCCGGGCGCATTACTTAGCCGGCCGCTCGAGCGAGTCGATCGGAGAGACGGGGCGCGTCGGTTCGGCGCGCTACGGAGCTCGAGCGAAATGTTTCTAAGTCCAACCGACAAGAGTAAACTCCTTTCCCTGTCCGTTCCGGACGGTTCTAACCGTTAGATCATTGTATAACAACGCATTTTAACAATGAATATCAAGTTACAACCCTCTAGGATGAGTATTTTTCGAAATAATTGAGAATAATGTCCGGGCGCATTACTTAGCCGGCCGCTCGGGCGAGTCGTTCGGAGAGTCGGGGCGCGTCGGTTCGGCGCGCTACGGAGCTCGAACGAAATGTTTCTAAGTCCAACCGACAAGAGTAAACTCCTTTCCCTGACCGCTCCAGACTTTTCTAACTGTTAGATCATCGTATAATAAAGCATTTTAACAATAAATATCATATTACAGCACTCTAGGTCCCGTATTTTTCGAATTAATTAAGAATAATGTCCCGACCGACAAGAGTAAACTTTTTCCCTAGCCATCCCAGAGGATTCTAAATGTTAGATCATTGTATAACAACGCATTTTAACAGTAAATATCAAGTTACAACACTCTGGGATGAGTATTTCTCGAAATAATTGAGAATAATGTCCGAGCGCATTACTTAGTCGGCCGCTCGAGCGAGTCGTTCGGAGAGTCGGGGCGCGTCGGTTCGGCGTGCTAGGGAGCTCGATCGAAATGTTTCTAAGTCCAACCGACAAGAGTAAACTCCTTTCCCTGTCCGTTCCGGACGGTTCTAACCGTTAGATCATTGTATAACAACGCATTTTAACAATGAATATCAAGTTACAACCCTCTAGGATGAGTATTTTTCGAAATAATTGAGAATAATGTCCGGGCGCATTACTTAGCCGGCCGCTCGGGCGAGTCGTTCGGAGAGTCGGGGCGCGTCGGTTCGGCGCGCTACGGAGCTCGAACGAAATGTTTCTAAGTCCAACCGACAAGAGTAAACTCCTTTCCCTGACCGGTTCAGACGTTTCTAACTGTTAGATCATTGTATAATAAAGCATTTTAACAATAAATATCAAGTCACAGCACTCTAGGACGCGTATTTTTCGAATTAATTAAGAATAATGTCCCGACCGACAAGAGTAAACTTTTTCCCTAGCCGTCCCAGACGATTCTAAATGTCAGATCATGGTATAATAACGCATTCTAACAATAAATATCAAGTTACAACCCTCTAGGATGCGTATTTTAAGAAATAATTAATAATAATGTCCGGGCGCATTACTTAGTCGACGCTCGAGCGAGTCGTTCGGTGTACCGACACGCGTATTGGTTCGGCGAGCGACGGAGCTCAAGCGAAATATTTCAAAGTCCCGACCGCCAAGAGAAAACTACTTTCCTAACCTTACCTAACCTAACCTAACCGTTAGATCCTTGTATAATAATGCATTTTAACAATAGATATCATGTTACAACCCCCTGGGATGAGTACTTCTCAAAATAATTCAGAATAATGTCCGGGCGCATTACTTAGTCGGCCGCTCGAGCGAGTCGATCGGAGAGTCGGGGCGCGTCGGTTCGGCGCGCTAGGGAGCTCGAGCGAAATGTTTCTAAGTCCAACCAACAAGAGTAAACTTTTTCCCTAGCCGTCCCAGACGATTCTAAATGTTAGATCATTGTATAATAACGCATTTTAACAATAAATATCAAGTTACAACCCTCTAGGATGAGTATTTTTCGAAATAATTGAGAATAATGTCCGGGCGCATTACTTAGTCGGCAGCTCGAGCGATTCGATCGGAGAGTCGGGGCGCGACGGTTCGGCGCGCTACGGAGCTCGAGCGAAATGTTTCTAAGTCCAACCAACAAGAGTAAACTCCTTTCCCTGACCGGTTCAGACTTTTCTAACTGTTAGATCATCGTATAATAAAGCATTTTAACAATAAATATTAAGTTACAACCCTCTAGGATGAGTATTTTTCGAAATAATTGAGAATAATGTCCGGGCGCATTACTTAGTCGGCAGCTCGAGCGATTCGATCGGAGAGTCGGGGCGCGTCGGTTCGGCGCGCTACGGAGCTCGAGCGAAATGTTTCTAAGTCCAACCGACAAGAGTAAACTCCTTTCCCTGACCGGTCCAGACTTTTCTAACTGTTAGATCATCGTATAATAAAGCATTTTAACAATAAATATCAAATTACAGCACTCTAGGTCCCGTATTTTTCGAATTAATTAAGAATAATGTCCCGACCGACAAGAGTAAACTTTTTCCCTAGCCATCCCAGAGGATTCTCAATGTTAGATCATTGTATAACAACGCATTTTAACAGTAAATATCAAGTTACAACCCTCTAGGATGAGTATTTTTCGAAATAATTGAGAATAATGTCCGGGCGCATTACTTAGTCGGCCGCTCGAGCGATTCGATCGGAGAGTCGGGGCGCGTCGGTTCGGCGCGCTACGGAGCTCGAGCGAAATGTTTCTAAGTCCAACCGACAAGAGTAAACTTCTTTCCCTGGCCGTTCCGGACGGTTCTAACCGTTAGATCATTGTATGACATCGCATTTTAACAATAAATATCAAGTTACAGCACTCTAGGACGCGTATTTTACGAATTAATTAAGAATAATGTCCCGACCGACAAGAGTAAACTTTTTCCCTAGCCGTCCTAGACGAATCTAAATGTTAGATCATTGTATAATAAAGCATTTTAACAATAAACATCAACGTACAACACTCTCGGATGCGTATTTTTCGAATTAATTGTGAATAATGTCCCGACCGCCAAGAGTAAACATTTTTCCTAGCCATTCCAGACGATTCTAAATATTAGATCATTGTATAATAACGCATTTTAACAATAAATCTTAAGTTACAACCCTGTAGGATGCGTGCTTTTCGACTTATTGAAAAATAATTTTCCGAGGTATATGTCGCATCACGCCGCTGCGAATGGAGACTTACGCCGCTAGGATAGGACCCAACACGCCGCTAGAATTGGAGACAATACGCCGCCGGGATTGGAGCTATACGCCGCTGGGATTGGAGCCGATACGCCGCTGGGATTGGAGCCGATACGCCGCTAGGATTGGAGCCGATACGCCGCTAGGATTGGAGCCGATACGCCGCCGGGATTGGAGCTATACGCCGCTAGGATTGGAGCCGATACGCCGCCGGGATTGGAGCCAATACGCCGCTAGGATTGGAGCTATACGCCGCTAGGATTGGAGCTATACGCCGCTGGGATTGGAGCCAATACGCCGCCGGGATTGGAGCTATACGCCGCTAGGATTGGAGCCAATACGCCGCCGGGATTGGAGCTATACGCCGCTGGGATTGGAGCTATACGCCGCTGTAGGCGGAAAGCAATACGCAATGCTTCCAAGTCCCGATCGCCATAGTAAACTTCTTTCCTAACCGTTCTGAACGGTCCTAACTGTTAGATCATTGTATAATAATGCATTTGAAGTAGAAATATCAAGTTACAACTCTCCAGGATGCGTGCTTCTCGAGTTATTGAAAAATAATGCTCCGAGTTATATGTCGGCCTGTACTAAATGTGTTCTACCGGGTCTTGCGGGTAAACGGCGGGAGTAAATCTTGGTCTGTACTGTTAGGTAGGTTCTTCCTGAATATGTTTGCGATGCGCGTGATTGGATTAACGCGATTCCCGCTGTCCCTACCTTTTTTTTCGTACGAACCGTGACTGACGATTTGCGCGGATATTGGGATGCAGGTTTTGGCTGATTTAATTGTCAATAAGAGATGATGTTATCATTTGAAATAGTACAATATGTTAATATTGTATTATTCGTATTTCACTAAGAAAATGAAAAATTTATATTTTAATATTTGCGTTTAAATGAAATGAATTATTTTCAGATTACATAACGTTACATCGTTCAAATAATATAAAGTACAACTGCCGTTTGTTTCAGTATACCGCAACAACTAAGAGGAATACGCTGCTCGAAGATGGAGCAGTACGGCGCTGGAACATGAATAAAACTATACGCCGCTAGGACTTTGGCAATGCGCCGTTGTTACTGAAAACATTACGCCGTTGGGATTGGAGCCAACACGCCGCTAGGATTGGAGCCAACACGCCGCTGCGAATGGAACAATACGCCGCTAGGATTGGAGCCAACACGCCGCTGGGATTGGAGCTATACGCCGCTGCGAATGGAACATTACGCCGCTAGGATTGGAGCCAATACGCCGCTGGAACTGAAAGCAATACGCCGCCGGTAGACTGAAAGCAATACGCCGCTGGAACTGAAACCAATACGCCGCTGGAACTGAAAGCAATACGCCGCCGGTAGACTGAAAGCAATACGCCGCTGGAACTGAAAGCAATACGCCGCCGGTAGACTGAAAGCAATACGCCGCCGGAACTGAAACCAATACGCCGCTGGAACTGAAAGCAATACGCCGCCGGTAGACTGAAACCAATACGCCGCTGGAACTGAAAGCAATACGCCGCTACAAAATGAAAGCAATACGCCTCTTGCGCTTTGAAATTCTTCGCGTATACAGATACACTTGTACAAGTATGGTCGCTCTCGGTGGATCGTCGTCGCGATGCGATATTCTTATACATTCTCTACCGGGTTCGCGGGGAATTGGTAATAAATAAATAATTGTTCGCGATTGAACAAAATGAATTTACAATTGATAATTAAGCGATGCACGAGAGTTCGCGTTGACTCGCACGAGTTCACTTTCACTTGAAAATTGGATTCGAAATGATCGTTACTTTACTAAAGCGTGTTTGGTTACGTTCTTTATTATGAAACCTTTTCCCTTTTATAATTGTCTCTCCTTTGAGAGTCGTCACTTTGTAATCACAATTAGAGCGATTCTATTCGAACAGAGATGCAAATAGAATTAGATCTTCGCGTGACCGATTGAATAGTCGCGATCGTTCTTGTTTGAATAAGTGGTTACAAAAGGAAAACTATTGCGAAGAAAAGTACTTTCGCCGAGAGCGATTGCCGAGAGAGCGAAACGAGCATGCGGTCGATCTATTTGTTGGCCGACAGGATAGAAAAACCGACTTCCTTTTAGAACGACTAGATCCTTCTAGAAGGATACTC
>CAXAAD010000126.1:2333504-2341004 GCA_963966675.1 Lasioglossum calceatum | reverse complement strand
GATCCTTTACGTCACGATCTGTAATCGGCGTAAGGAGGTCGTTAATGGGAAGGTATTCTTCCGGATCACCCAAGTCGGGAAGTTGTAAGTTCGGCTTTGTATTCCATAGTTGCTCATACATAAGCCTTATGTCGTCGCCTTTTAGGGGGAGTTCTCCTTGGACCCAGTAATCTATGCCATTTCGTACGTACTTCGCCAGGAGGCCTGGATTTTTATTGTAGAGGTCCTGCGTTTTGGCAAAGAGGTACCTCCGGTATGCCCTCTTACCCGATCCTCTCCGTTTCGCCCGCTCTCGGCGCCGACTGCCCGCCGGCAGGGACGAAATCAGAAGGTCATAAATCTGGTCAATATCATCTTGCGATATAGTACTGCTCGCCGTCTTTGCGACGGTCAGGAGATCCTCACTTCGTGACAAGAATTCCCTTAAAGCCGGGGGGATCTCACCATCCATTCCACCCATCATCGCAATGTTGACGATATTCTGTATCCAGATATCGAATTCCCCAGCTTCCGCGTCTGCAGGAGGCACATCCTGCCCACTCGCCGGGACCTCTTCGGCAGGTGGTGAGCTAGGGGGGTGATCAGAAGCGTCTGCCCATTCTTCGCTATCTGATTCACTTCGTTCTTGAGTACTCTCCTCATCTGCTTGCTCTGGGCTAGCAGGCTGGGCAGCAAGATGGGTTCGCTGTCTTACCATCTTGCGGCGAATATCGGCCCTCTTGTCCCGGATTTGCTTCGTAGTCTTAGTTGTTAGGACTCTCGAAATGGCGAGGGCAATGAATCTCTCATGTTTGAATCGTTCTTCCAATTCGGCCAGTAGACGTTCCTCTTCCTCCGTCCAAGTTTTCTGTGAACGGGGATTCCGAGAGCCCCTCGGGGCTTCAGCTGCGAGACGTCGCGCTTCGTTCCTCGCATCTGGATGACGATGTCTCATGTGTTGGCTCATACCCATTTGTGATGTAAAACGTAGCGTGCAAAATTCGCACTGCTGACCCTCCTCAGCAGGCGGAGCACCTGGGCATCTGGGCCGATGGCAGTCTGCGGAATGCCGTTTATTAAACTCTTTATTGCAATCGCGACAGCGAAATAGTAAAGAGCTCCGCTGGTGCGCCTCTAGATAGTGTCGGAGCTCATCGGTCAACCGCAGAAAATATATATTGCCTCTTCCAGCTTGGGCGCAAATAGTGCAAGATCTTGCTTGGAAGGGAGTCAAAATCAAAATCGTAGCCGGTGATACAGCCTGGTCGTCGTCAGTGGCTCCCTGTCGAGGCCGTCTTGGCCTGAGGGAACGCGCGGAGCCAGATGCGGTTCCCCCATCCGAGGCTTGTCCATTGTCATTGCTGACCGGTATCACCTCAGCACCCGGGTGGTCAGCCCAGGTGCCTGTATCGCCTGAACCCCGTTAGCTTAATACCGGCGGGCACCACGAGGAGGTGGGGTAGGCTTGGACGGGAGAGGCTAAAGGACCTTGCAAGAGGTCTATTTTGCGCTTCACCGTCCCATGCAACCATGGCTCTCATCAACGTCGCATCGCTCCATCGGCGCCACATGATGAAATGTGGCTCCCTGATCCTCCACACCTCCACGAGGTGGGAGCTGGGCAACGTCCAGCTGGAAACAGTTGGACGGCTGAGCTGGAGGAAGGCGCCGATTGAGCGACCGATGTTAAGAGAGTCATAGTTACTCCCGCCGTTTACCCGCGCTTTTTTGAATTTCTTCACGTTGACATTCAGAGCACTGGGCAGAAATCACATTGCGTCAACACCCGTGGGGGCCATCGCAATGCTTTGTTTTAATTAGACAGTCGGATTCCCCTAGTCCGTGCCAGTTCTGAGCTGAGCGTTGAATGGCGGCCGAAGAGGACGATCGTTCTAGACGAAAGCCTCGCAGCAAGGAAGATCCGCGGGAGGCCAAGGCACGGGACCGAGCTCGGATTCCCATCAATAATGTGTTCACCTCGCCCAGGCCCGGCACGTCAGCCAGACCCGCTTCCCGACCAAGCCCGACACGCCCCGCTCCTCAGAGCCAATCCTTATTCCGAAGTTACGGATCCAATTTGCCGACTTCCCTTACCTACATTAATCTATCGACTAGAGGCTCTTTACCTTGGAGACCTGCTGCGGATATGGGTACGAACCGGCGCGACACCTCCACGTGGCCCTCTCCTGGATTTTCAAGGTCCGAGGGGAAGATCCGGACACCGCCGCAACTGCGGTGCTCTTCGCGTTCCAAACCCTATCTCCCTGCTAGAGGTTTCCAGGGAACTCGAACGCTTATACAGAAAAGAAAACTCTCCCCGGATCTCCCGACGGCGTCTCCAGGTCATTTTGGGTTACCCCGACGAACACTCTTACGAGGGCCCGATTGGTATGCGGTTCCGCTGCCGGGTTCCGGAATAGAAACCGGATTCCCTTTCGCCCGATGGGTGTGTCTGTGTGTTTGTTTGTTTATCAATACTTTGATATTTTTGCTCACTCTCTCTCTTAGGACACCTCATCTACATAGGATTTCTCTTAGGGCTTAGGATCGACTGACTCGTGTGCAACGGCTGTTCACACGAAACCCTTCTCCACGTCAGTCCTCCAGGGCCTCGCTGGAGTATTTGCTACTACCACCAAGATCTGCACCGACGGCGGCTCCAGGCAGGCTCACGCCCAGACCCTTCTGCGCACACCGCCGCGACCCTCCTACTCGTCAGAGCTTCATGGAAGACGCGCCTTTCGGAAAAAGCTAACGTCAACCTCACTTGCCGCTGACGGCGGAGTATAGGCGCGACGCTTCAGCGCCATCCATTTTCAGGGCTAGTTGCTTCGGCAGGTGAGTTGTTACACACTCCTTAGCGGATTCCGACTTCCATGGCCACCGTCCTGCTGTCTTAAGCAACCAACGCCTTTCATGGTATCCCATAAGCGTCGACTTAGGCGCCTTAACTCTGCGTTTGGTTCATCCCACAGCGCCAGTTCTGCTTACCAAAATTGGCCCACTTGGCACTCTGATCCAATATTATAATCTCGTGGCTTCATTGATCCAAGCAAGCCAGAGATCTCACCCATTTAAAGTTTGAGAATAGGTTGAGGTCGTTTCGGCCCCAAGGCCTCTAATCATTCGCTTTACCAGATGAGACTCGCACACGTTCATCAAAAGAGAACGAGCGAGTGCCAGCTATCCTGAGGGAAACTTCGGAGGGAACCAGCTACTAGATGGTTCGATTAGTCTTTCGCCCCTATACCCAGTTCCGACGATCGATTTGCACGTCAGAATCGCTACGGACCTCCATCAGGGTTTCCCCTGACTTCGTCCTGACCAGGCATAGTTCACCATCTTTCGGGTCCCAACGTGTACGCTCTGGGTGCGCCTCTTCTCGCAATGAGAACGAGACGCCCCGGGAGTGCGAGGCCGCATCGTGACGCGGCCCATCCTCCCTTGGTCGACGCTAAGGTACGACCTTCACTTTCATTGCGCCTTTAGGTTTACATGTCCCAATGACTCGCGCACATGTTAGACTCCTTGGTCCGTGTTTCAAGACGGGTCCTGAGAGTACCCAAAGCAGTAGCGTCGCTGACCGGTAATTCAAAGCTTGGCCAGTCCGAGGACACCGCCTGCTAACAGCTGGTTAGGCCCGGAGCCGGCACTAGGTCCGTACCATCCGGGTGACAAACTAACCGAGCTTGCGGCGGGCCTGACGCACACACATTCGAAAATGGATTGGTTGCGGCCCGATACCGTCAGAGTACCGTCACGCAGCCGGCCAGGTGATCGAGCGTCTGCCGTGTGCGCGCGAAGGCGACACGACAGGCAACAACTCGAGCCGTAGACCGACACGCAACGGGTCGCGACGTTCTACTAAGGGAGAAGTGCACGACTACGCGACCGGAACATTTGCCGAAGATGGTGTACCCTCGCACTGGAACCACCGAAGTGGCCCATTGCGGGCTATCTGCGCACCAACGGAAGCCAGCCTCGTCGACGATGAATCTCCCCATTCGATCTTTTGGGTTTCTCAGGTTTACCCCTGAACGGTTTCACGTACTCTTGAACTCTCTCTTCAAAGTTCTTTTCAACTTTCCCTCACGGTACTTGTTCGCTATCGGTCTCGTGGTCATATTTAGCCTTAGATGGAGTTTACCACCCACTTAGGGCTGCACTCTCAAGCAACCCGACTCTAAGGAGAGGTCCTCCCGAAACGCGTACCAGTCGCTACGGGCCTGGCACCCTCTACGGGTAAATGGCCCCATTCAAGATGGACTTGGACGCGGTTCGACGTCTCGGGATAAATTGACCCTCCTGAACACTACATTTCCCAACGGCAGAACCGCGGGATTCAGTGCTGGGCTAATTCCTGTTCGCTCGCCGCTACTAAGGAAATCCTTGTTAGTTTCTTTTCCTCCGCTTAGTAATATGCTTAAATTCAGCGGGTAATCTCGCCTACTCTGAGGTCGTCATACGTGATACAAAATTTTGTGTTTCTCCGAAAGAGCGTAAAAGCAGTACTCGCGAAAACGTACAAAGCACAAAAAAAAAAAAAAGAAAAAAAAGAAAACGAAACAACACTACACGACAGAAGAGAAAGGTAACGAAAAACCGATATATATGCCTTATGCGCCACACCAAAGTGTCTTCTTTTTCTTTCTTCATTATTTGCACGTCGATCGGAAACTCTCGCTAGACGATCTGGCCGGTAAACATTAACGTCCGTCGAAAAGAACTTCCGGGGACTGGACGACCGACAGATCGCGCGGTTCCGCACGAATCGACAAATGAAGAAAAGAAAAGACATGGGGCGACCGACATAAAAGGTTTTTTCATAATACACCTTATCTCTCCGCGGTGCTGTTCCGCGCGTGACACAACAAGCAGCGTGTTTTGCGCCCGTGTGACAATCAAGTTCGAAATAAGCCTCGCCAATAGAGGAGTATATATATATATATATACATATATAACCCGGTGGGATTTCTTTTTCTCTCTACTCTAATTTACCAATTAACACACGGGGGTACAGAAACGTTGCGCACGAAACGATGTATCATCGATCAAACACGCACACGTACACCAAAGAGACACGAGAGAAAGAGAGTAAGATCTCAAGACGCACATAGGCCGTCATCAGTACAATTCAACGCGAACGTGGCGATGGAATGGCAATCGCGCAGATTAGCGAGGACAAGTCGACGACGGGGAATAATTCCGACCCGATCAAGTACGACGTGTTCATCCCGCACGATGCTGCGCGTTGCTCCGCTGTCCATCGATCATCAAAGCGTTCGGTAGAACGAGAGATCTCTTTCGTCTCTTCCCTCGAAGACTCGAAAAGGTTAGAGTGTGATAATATGTGTTTGTCGAAATCGCCGGCAACGACGACCCTCCGCCGTAACGCAATTATAACGTAGAGTTAAGAAACGCATCCACGCACAGGCATATTCTCTCCCTGGGGCTTAACATTGCACACCACACCACACTCTGTGTGTCACAGCAGTATTCTTTTTCTCTTTTATATTTGTGTGTCCATCTCTGTAGTCTCTTGAGACATACCTCTTTCGTATACGCATCATTTCAGGCGACGTCGGGAGCGCGTTAAATGTTCATGAGTGAAAACACGCTTCTTTCCGCAAGGCGAATCGTTTCGCAGAGAAGGTGAGAGATTTGGAGATCCTCGTCGAAGCGGTGCCTTACGGGCGGTCGTATTGAAAATACGACTCACGACACCGTAAAACACTCACGCAAGTCCGAACGTAAGAAATACCAATCCCTACTTCGCTTCTCGTTGAAACTATTATTATAGGTATTGTATGTATATGTTTAAGACGCAATGCGAAATTGGCGATTTTCACAGAACCGCGACAAACGCCGACGAAACGCCCATCATTCGCTCGTACGTAGCATCTTTGCAACCCGACTCAGAAACGCTCTTTGGCGCCCTCCAAAAATATTTGGAGAGGTAAGCGACGGCGGGGACTTACAAGAGCAACGCAAGCAGTATATGGTTACGTAAACGACCCTCAGCCAGGCGTGGTCCAGGAATTGTATCCGTGGACCGCAATGTGCGTTCGAAATGTCGATGTTCATGTGTCCTGCAGTTCACACGTTGACGCGCAATTAGCTGCGTTCTTCATCGACCCACGAGCCAAGTGATCCACCGTTCAGGGTAATCGTATATATTTTTGATTTATAAATCAATATATGTATAAGTCTCTTGTTCTGCGGTTCGTAAGAACGCATTGTACCTGAATGATCCAACCAGCGCGCGAAGGAGATTCAGGCGTCGTTTTAAGGACGACACTATCGTCGTCCGTAGAAACGGAAAAAAACCGTCAGAATACGCGCGAGACTGTTGCACGTATCTGACGGCCGGGCGAACAGTACATTGAAAAACCGTCAAAGTGGAAAACGCGGAGAGGAATATTCTGAAAACGACGGGGATCGTAGACAACCCGATACTGGATCCAGAAAAACACATCCTCTCCTCTTCACTCATTTATTGGAAGATGCGAGAGAGAACGGAGGACTTCACGGCCGGCTCTGGCAGCGGTCATTCGTCCCAAGCTCACGCGGTGCACCAATTGGGCCACACTCACGGAGTAGGGTGTCAGACTCACGACTGCTTTAAAAGCGAGCTTCACGAGCCGGTCCACTTCCCGTAAAACACATTTCCATTAAAATGTTGTGTGTGCTCGAGGAACGATAAATTCCGATACAAGCGGACTCACGAGCCGGCTCTGGCAGCGGTCTTCGTCCCAAGCTCACGTGGCGCACCAATTGGGCCACACGCACGGAGTAGGGTCTCAGACTCGCGACTGCTTTATTAGCGAGCTCACGGCCGGTCCTCTCGGAACACCGTTATTCTTCGGAACGATATTTCATATATTATTTTATTCGATACACTAGAGCGGACTCACGAGCCGGCTCTGGCAGCGGTCATTCGTCCCAAGCTCACGTGGCGCACCAATTGGGCCACACGCACGGAGTAGGGTGTCAGACTCGCGACTGCTTTAGCGAGCTTCACGAGCCGGTCCGCTCAGCTCGAATGTATAATAAATATATGTGGTATATGTTCCGTCGTACAACGAACACCGCGTGCGGCGCAACGTATCGTGCTCTTGGCTATACGCGAACTCGAGATAAATAGAGAGCGGGACTCACAGCCGGCTCTGGCAGCGGTCATTCGTCCCAAGCTCACGCGGTGCACCAATTGGGCCACACGCACGGAGTAGGGTGTCAGACTCACGACTGCTTTAGCGAGCTTCACGAGCCGGTCCTTCGCGTCTCTTCTATCTTCTCGATGTTCGCGAACGAACGCAACACGTGCAACCGCGCGTTTTCCACGGGTTACCCTGAGATTTTGTTTGTCCTCTTTTCGGGACACCGTTTCCAACGGACGACTCCGGACATACCTACGCACGGAGGCGAAGACCGAGGAAGCGTGATATGTGAATTCGAATCGACGCTTACATCCCTGTTCATGCGCGACCGTGAAAAATATGTCCGTATATAGAAGTGTAGAGA
>CAXAAD010000126.1:2301004-2328504 GCA_963966675.1 Lasioglossum calceatum | reverse complement strand
CTCGAGCGAAATGTTTCTAAGTCCAACCGACAAGAGTAAACTCCTTTCCCTGACCGGTTCAGACTTTTTTAACTGTTAGATCATCGTATAATAAAGCATTTTAACAATAAATATCAAATTACAGCACTCTAGGTCCCGTATTTTTCGAATTAATTAAGAATAATGTCCCGACCGACAAGAGTAAACTTTTTCCCTAGCCATCCCAGAGGATTCTAAATGTTAGATCATTGTATAATAACGCATTCTAACAATAAATATCAAGTTACAACCCTCTGGGATGAGTATTTCTCGAAATAATTGAGAATAATGTCCGAGCGCATTACTTAGTCGGCCGCTCGAGCGAGTCGATCGGAGAGTCGGGGCGCGTCGGTTCGGCGTGCTAGGGAGCTCGAGCGAAATGTTTCTAAGTCCAACCGACAAGAGTAAACTCCTTTCCCTGTCCGTTCCGGACGGTTCTAACCGTTAGATCATTGTATAACAACGCATTTTAACAATGAATATCAAGTTACAACCCTCTAGGATGAGTATTTTTCGAAATAATTGAGAATAATGTCCGGGCGCATTACTTAGCCGGCCGCTCGGGCGAGTCGTTCGGAGAGTCGGGGCGCGTCGGTTCGGCGCGCTACGGAGCTCGAACGAAATGTTTCTAAGTCCAACCGACAAGAGTAAACTCCTTTCCCTGACCGGTTCAGACGTTTCTAACTGTTAGATCATTGTATAATAAAGCATTTTAACAATAAATATCAAGTTACAGCACTCTAGGACGCGTATTTTTCGAATTAATTAAGAATAATGTCCCGACCGACAAGAGTAAACTTTTTCCCTAGCCGTCCCAGACGATTCTAAATGTCAGATCATGGTATAATAACGCATTCTAACAATAAATATCAAGTTACAACCCTCTAGGATGCGTATTTTAAGAAATAATTAATAATAATGTCCGGGCGCATTACTTAGTCGACGCTCGAGCGAGTCGTTCGGTGTACCGACACGCGTATTGGTTCGGCGAGCGACGGAGCTCAAGCGAAATATTTCAAAGTCCCGACCGCCAAGAGAAAACTACTTTCCTAACCTTACCTAACCTAACCTAACCGTTAGATCCTTGTATAATAATGCATTTTAACAATAGATATCATGTTACAACCCCCTGGGATGAGTAATTTTCAAAATAATTCAGAATAATGTCCGGGCGCATTACTTAGTCGGCCGCTCGAGCGAGTCGATCGGAGAGTCGGGGCGCGTCGGTTCGGCGCGCTCGGGAGCTCGAGCGAAATGTTTCTAAGTCCAACCAACAAGAGTAAACTTTTTCCCTAGCCGTCCCAGACGATTCTAAATGTTAGATCATGGTATAATAACGCATTCTAACAATAAATATCAAGTTACAACCCTCTAGGATGCGTATTTTAAGAAATAATTAATAATAATGTCCGGGCGCATTACTTAGTCGACGCTCGAGCGAGTCGTTCGGTGTACCGACACGCGTATTGGTTCGACGAGCGACGGAGCTCGAGCGAAATATTTCAAAGTCCCGACCGCCAAGAGAAAACTACTTTCCTAACCTTACCTAACCTAACCTAACCGTTAGATCCTTGTATAATAATGCATTTTAACAATAGATATCATGTTACAACACCCTGGGATGAGTACTTTTCGAAATAATTCAGAATAATGTCCGGGCGCATTACTTAGCCGGCCGCTCGAGCGAGTCGATCGGAGAGACGGGGCGCGTCGCTTCGGCGCGCTACGGAGCTCGAGCGAAATGTTTCTAAGTCCAACCGACAATAGTAAACTCCTTTCCCTGACCGGTTCAGACTTTTTTAACTGTTAGATCATCGTATAATAAAGCATTTTAACAATAAATATCAAATTACAGCACTCTAGGTCCCGTATTTTTCGAATTAATTAAGAATAATGTCCCGACCGACAAGAGTAAACTTTTTCCCTAGCCATCCCAGAGGATTCTAAATGTTAGATCATTGTATAATAACGCATTTTAACAATAAATATCAAGTTACAACCCTCTGGGATGAGTATTTTTCGAAATAATTGAGAATAATGTCCGGGCGCATTACTTAGCCGGCCGCTCGAGCGAGTCGATCGGAGAGACGGGGCGCGTCGGTTCGGCGCGCTACGGAGCTCGAGCGAAATGTTTCTAAGTCCAACCGACAAGAGTAAACTCCTTTCCCTGTCCGTTCCGGACGGTTCTAACCGTTAGATCATTGTATAACAACGCATTTTAACAATGAATATCAAGTTACAACCCTCTAGGATGAGTATTTTTCGAAATAATTGAGAATAATGTCCGGGCGCATTACTTAGCCGGCCGCTCGAGCGAGTCGATCGGAGAGACGGGGCGCGTCGGTTCGGCGCGGTACGGAGCTCGAGCGAAATGTTTCTAAGTCCAACCGACAAGAGTAAACTCCTTTCCCTGACCGGTTCAGACTTTTTTAACTGTTAGATCATCGTATAATAAAGCATTTTAACAATAAATATCAAATTACAGCACTCTAGGTCCCGTATTTTTCGAATTAATTAAGAATAATGTCCCGACCGACAAGAGTAAACTTTTTCCCTAGCCATCCCAGAGGATTCTAAATGTTAGATCATTGTATAATAACGCATTTTAACAATAAATATCAAGTTACAACCCTCTGGGATGAGTATTTCTCGAAATAATTGAGAATAATGTCCGAGCGCATTACTTAGTCGGCCGCTCGAGCGAGTCGGTCGGAGAGTCGGGGCGCGTCGGTTCGGCGTGCTAGGGAGCTCGAGCGAAATGTTTCTAAGTCCAACCGACAAGAGTAAACTCCTTTCCCTGTCCGTTCCGGACGGTTCTAACCGTTAGATCATTGTATAACAACGCATTTTAACAATGAATATCAAGTTACAACCCTCTAGGATGAGTATTTTTCTAAATAATTGAGAATAATGTCCGGGCGCATTACTTAGCCGGCCGCTCGGGCGAGTCGTTCGGAGAGTCGGGGCGCGTCGGTTCGGCGCGCTACGGAGCTCGAACGAAATGTTTCTAAGTCCAACCGACAAGAGTAAACTCCTTTCCCTGACCGGTTCAGACGTTTCTAACTGTTAGATCATTGTATAATAAAGCATTTTAACAATAAATATCAAGTTACAGCACTCTAGGACGCGTATTTTTCGAATTAATTAAGAATAATGTCCCGACCGACAAGAGTAAACTTTTTCCCTAGCCGTCCCAGACGATTCTAAATGTCAGATCATGGTATAATAACGCATTCTAACAATAAATATCAAGTTACAACCCTCTAGGATGCGTATTTTAAGAAATAATTAATAATAATGTCCGGGCGCATTACTTAGTCGACGCTCGAGCGAGTCGTTCGGTGTACCGACACGCGTATTGGTTCGGCGAGCGACGGAGCTCAAGCGAAATATTTCAAAGTCCCGACCGCCAAGAGAAAACTACTTTCCTAACCTTACCTAACCTAACCTAACCGTTAGATCCTTGTATAATAATGCATTTTAACAATAGATATCATGTTACAACCCCCTGGGATGAGTAATTTTCAAAATAATTCAGAATAATGTCCGGGCGCATTACTTAGTCGGCCGCTCGAGCGAGTCGATCGGAGAGTCGGGGCGCGTCGGTTCGGCGCGCTCGGGAGCTCGAGCGAAATGTTTCTAAGTCCAACCAACAAGAGTAAACTTTTTCCCTAGCCGTCCCAGACGATTCTAAATGTTAGATCATGGTATAATAACGCATTCTAACAATAAATATCAAGTTACAACCCTCTAGGATGCGTATTTTAAGAAATAATTAATAATAATGTCCGGGCGCATTACTTAGTCGACGCTCGAGCGAGTCGTTCGGTGTACCGACACGCGTATTGGTTCGACGAGCGACGGAGCTCGAGCGAAATATTTCAAAGTCCCGACCGCCAAGAGAAAACTACTTTCCTAACCTTACCTAACCTAACCTAACCGTTAGATCCTTGTATAATAATGCATTTTAACAATAGATATCATGTTACAACACCCTGGGATGAGTACTTTTCGAAATAATTCAGAATAATGTCCGGGCGCATTACTTAGCCGGCCGCTCGAGCGAGTCGATCGGAGAGACGGGGCGCGTCGCTTCTGCGCGCTACGGAGCTCGAGCGAAATGTTTCTAAGTCCAACCGACAATAGTAAACTCCTTTCCCTGACCGGTTCAGACTTTTTTAACTGTTAGATCATCGTATAATAAAGCATTTTAACAATAAATATCAAATTACAGCACTCTAGGTCCCGTATTTTTCGAATTAATTAAGAATAATGTCCCGACCGACAAGAGTAAACTTTTTCCCTAGCCATCCCAGAGGATTCTAAATGTTAGATCATTGTATAATAACGCATTTTAACAATAAATATCAAGTTACAACCCTCTGGGATGAGTATTTCTCGAAATAATTGAGAATAATGTCCGAGCGCATTACTTAGTCGGCCGCTCGAGCGAGTCGATCGGAGAGTCGGGGCGCGTCGGTTCGGCGTGCTAGGGAGCTCGAGCGAAATGTTTCTAAGTCCAACCGACAAGAGTAAACTCCTTTCCCTGTCCGTTCCGGACGGTTCTAAATGTCAGATCATGGTATAATAACGCATTCTAACAATAAATATCAAGTTACAACCCTCTAGGATGCGTATTTTAAGAAATAATTAATAATAATGTCCGGGCGCATTACTTAGTCGACGCTCGAGCGAGTCGTTCGGTGTACCGACACGCGTATTGGTTCGGCGAGCGACGGAGCTCAAGCGAAATATTTCAAAGTCCCGACCGCCAAGAGAAAACTACTTTCCTAACCTTACCTAACCTAACCTAACCGTTAGATCCTTGTATAATAATGCATTTTAACAATAGATATCATGTTACAACCCCCTGGGATGAGTAATTTTCAAAATAATTCAGAATAATGTCCGGGCGCATTACTTAGTCGGCCGCTCGAGCGAGTCGATCGGAGAGTCGGGGCGCGTCGGTTCGGCGCGCTCGGGAGCTCGAGCGAAATGTTTCTAAGTCCAACCAACAAGAGTAAACTTTTTCCCTAGCCGTCCCAGACGATTCTAAATGTTAGATCATGGTATAATAACGCATTCTAACAATAAATATCAAGTTACAACCCTCTAGGATGCGTATTTTAAGAAATAATTAATAATAATGTCCGGGCGCATTACTTAGTCGACGCTCGAGCGAGTCGTTCGGTGTACCGACACGCGTATTGGTTCGACGAGCGACGGAGCTCGAGCGAAATATTTCAAAGTCCCGACCGCCAAGAGAAAACTACTTTCCTAACCTTACCTAACCTAACCTAACCGTTAGATCCTTGTATAATAATGCATTTTAACAATAGATATCATGTTACAACACCCTGGGATGAGTACTTTTCGAAATAATTCAGAATAATGTCCGGGCGCATTACTTAGCCGGCCGCTCGAGCGAGTCGATCGGAGAGACGGGGCGCGTCGCTTCTGCGCGCTACGGAGCTCGAGCGAAATGTTTCTAAGTCCAACCGACAATAGTAAACTCCTTTCCCTGACCGGTTCAGACTTTTTTAACTGTTAGATCATCGTATAATAAAGCATTTTAACAATAAATATCAAATTACAGCACTCTAGGTCCCGTATTTTTCGAATTAATTAAGAATAATGTCCCGACCGACAAGAGTAAACTTTTTCCCTAGCCATCCCAGAGGATTCTAAATGTTAGATCATTGTATAATAACGCATTTTAACAATAAATATCAAGTTACAACCCTCTGGGATGAGTATTTCTCGAAATAATTGAGAATAATGTCCGAGCGCATTACTTAGTCGGCCGCTCGAGCGAGTCGGTCGGAGAGTCGGGGCGCGTCGGTTCGGCGTGCTAGGGAGCTCGAGCGAAATGTTTCTAAGTCCAACCGACAAGAGTAAACTCCTTTCCCTGTCCGTTCCGGACGGTTCTAACCGTTAGATCATTGTATAACAACGCATTTTAACAATGAATATCAAGTTACAACCCTCTAGGATGAGTATTTTTCTAAATAATTGAGAATAATGTCCGGGCGCATTACTTAGCCGGCCGCTCGGGCGAGTCGTTCGGAGAGTCGGGGCGCGTCGGTTCGGCGCGCTACGGAGCTCGAACGAAATGTTTCTAAGTCCAACCGACAAGAGTAAACTCCTTTCCCTGACCGGTTCAGACGTTTCTAACTGTTAGATCATTGTATAATAAAGCATTTTAACAATAAATATCAAGTTACAGCACTCTAGGACGCGTATTTTTCGAATTAATTAAGAATAATGTCCCGACCGACAAGAGTAAACTTTTTCCCTAGCCGTCCCAGACGATTCTAAATGTCAGATCATGGTATAATAACGCATTCTAACAATAAATATCAAGTTACAACCCTCTAGGATGCGTATTTTAAGAAATAATTAATAATAATGTCCGGGCGCATTACTTAGTCGACGCTCGAGCGAGTCGTTCGGTGTACCGACACGCGTATTGGTTCGGCGAGCGACGGAGCTCAAGCGAAATATTTCAAAGTCCCGACCGCCAAGAGAAAACTACTTTCCTAACCTTACCTAACCTAACCTAACCGTTAGATCCTTGTATAATAATGCATTTTAACAATAGATATCATGTTACAACCCCCTGGGATGAGTAATTTTCAAAATAATTCAGAATAATGTCCGGGCGCATTACTTAGTCGGCCGCTCGAGCGAGTCGATCGGAGAGTCGGGGCGCGTCGGTTCGGCGCGCTCGGGAGCTCGAGCGAAATGTTTCTAAGTCCAACCAACAAGAGTAAACTTTTTCCCTAGCCGTCCCAGACGATTCTAAATGTTAGATCATGGTATAATAACGCATTCTAACAATAAATATCAAGTTACAACCCTCTAGGATGCGTATTTTAAGAAATAATTAATAATAATGTCCGGGCGCATTACTTAGTCGACGCTCGAGCGAGTCGTTCGGTGTACCGACACGCGTATTGGTTCGACGAGCGACGGAGCTCGAGCGAAATATTTCAAAGTCCCGACCGCCAAGAGAAAACTACTTTCCTAACCTTACCTAACCTAACCTAACCGTTAGATCCTTGTATAATAATGCATTTTAACAATAGATATCATGTTACAACACCCTGGGATGAGTACTTTTCGAAATAATTCAGAATAATGTCCGGGCGCATTACTTAGCCGGCCGCTCGAGCGAGTCGATCGGAGAGACGGGGCGCGTCGCTTCTGCGCGCTACGGAGCTCGAGCGAAATGTTTCTAAGTCCAACCGACAATAGTAAACTCCTTTCCCTGACCGGTTCAGACTTTTTTAACTGTTAGATCATCGTATAATAAAGCATTTTAACAATAAATATCAAATTACAGCACTCTAGGTCCCGTATTTTTCGAATTAATTAAGAATAATGTCCCGACCGACAAGAGTAAACTTTTTCCCTAGCCATCCCAGAGGATTCTAAATGTTAGATCATTGTATAATAACGCATTTTAACAATAAATATCAAGTTACAACCCTCTGGGATGAGTATTTCTCGAAATAATTGAGAATAATGTCCGAGCGCATTACTTAGTCGGCCGCTCGAGCGAGTCGATCGGAGAGTCGGGGCGCGTCGGTTCGGCGTGCTAGGGAGCTCGAGCGAAATGTTTCTAAGTCCAACCGACAAGAGTAAACTCCTTTCCCTGTCCGTTCCGGACGGTTCTAAATGTCAGATCATGGTATAATAACGCATTCTAACAATAAATATCAAGTTACAACCCTCTAGGATGCGTATTTTAAGAAATAATTAATAATAATGTCCGGGCGCATTACTTAGTCGACGCTCGAGCGAGTCGTTCGGTGTACCGACACGCGTATTGGTTCGGCGAGCGACGGAGCTCAAGCGAAATATTTCAAAGTCCCGACCGCCAAGAGAAAACTACTTTCCTAACCTTACCTAACCTAACCTAACCGTTAGATCCTTGTATAATAATGCATTTTAACAATAGATATCATGTTACAACCCCCTGGGATGAGTAATTTTCAAAATAATTCAGAATAATGTCCGGGCGCATTACTTAGTCGGCCGCTCGAGCGAGTCGATCGGAGAGTCGGGGCGCGTCGGTTCGGCGCGCTCGGGAGCTCGAGCGAAATGTTTCTAAGTCCAACCAACAAGAGTAAACTTTTTCCCTAGCCGTCCCAGACGATTCTAAATGTTAGATCATGGTATAATAACGCATTCTAACAATAAATATCAAGTTACAACCCTCTAGGATGCGTATTTTAAGAAATAATTAATAATAATGTCCGGGCGCATTACTTAGTCGACGCTCGAGCGAGTCGTTCGGTGTACCGACACGCGTATTGGTTCGACGAGCGACGGAGCTCGAGCGAAATATTTCAAAGTCCCGACCGCCAAGAGAAAACTACTTTCCTAACCTTACCTAACCTAACCTAACCGTTAGATCCTTGTATAATAATGCATTTTAACAATAGATATCATGTTACAACACCCTGGGATGAGTACTTTTCGAAATAATTCAGAATAATGTCCGGGCGCATTACTTAGCCGGCCGCTCGAGCGAGTCGATCGGAGAGACGGGGCGCGTCGCTTCTGCGCGCTACGGAGCTCGAGCGAAATGTTTCTAAGTCCAACCGACAATAGTAAACTCCTTTCCCTGACCGGTTCAGACTTTTTTAACTGTTAGATCATCGTATAATAAAGCATTTTAACAATAAATATCAAATTACAGCACTCTAGGTCCCGTATTTTTCGAATTAATTAAGAATAATGTCCCGACCGACAAGAGTAAACTTTTTCCCTAGCCATCCCAGAGGATTCTAAATGTTAGATCATTGTATAATAACGCATTTTAACAATAAATATCAAGTTACAACCCTCTGGGATGAGTATTTTTCGAAATAATTGAGAATAATGTCCGGGCGCATTACTTAGCCGGCCGCTCGAGCGAGTCGATCGGAGAGACGGGGCGCGTCGGTTCGGCGCGCTACGGAGCTCGAGCGAAATGTTTCTAAGTCCAACCGACAAGAGTAAACTCCTTTCCCTGTCCGTTCCGGACGGTTCTAACCGTTAGATCATTGTATAACAACGCATTTTAACAATGAATATCAAGTTACAACCCTCTAGGATGAGTATTTTTCGAAATAATTGAGAATAATGTCCGGGCGCATTACTTAGCCGGCCGCTCGAGCGAGTCGATCGGAGAGACGGGGCGCGTCGGTTCGGCGCGCTACGGAGCTCGAGCGAAATGTTTCTAAGTCCAACCGACAAGAGTAAACTCCTTTCCCTGTCCGTTCCGGACGGTTCTAACCGTTAGATCATTGTATAACAACGCATTTTAACAATGAATATCAAGTTACAACCCTCTAGGATGAGTATTTTTCGAAATAATTGAGAATAATGTCCGGGCGCATTACTTAGCCGGCCGCTCGAGCGAGTCGATCGGAGAGTCGGGGCGCGTCGGTTCGGCGTGCTAGGCAGCTCGATCGAAATGTTTCTAAGTCCAACCGACAAGAGTAAACTCCTTTCCCTGTCCGTTCCGGACGGTTCTAACCGTTAGATCATTGTATAACAACGCATTTTAACAATGAATATCAAGTTACAACCCTCTAGGATGAGTATTTTTCGAAATAATTGAGAATAATGTCCGGGCGCATTACTTAGCCGGCCGCTCGGGCGAGTCGTTCGGAGAGTCGGGGCGCGTCGGTTCGGCGCGCTACGGAGCTCGAACGAAATGTTTCTAAGTCCAACCGACAAGAGTAAACTCCTTTCCCTGACCGGTTCAGACGTTTCTAACTGTTAGATCATTGTATAATAAAGCATTTTAACAATAAATATCAAGTCACAGCACTCTAGGACGCGTATTTTTCGAATTAATTAAGAATAATGTCCCGACCGACAAGAGTAAACTTTTTCCCTAGCCGTCCCAGACGATTCTAAATGTCAGATCATGGTATAATAACGCATTCTAACAATAAATATCAAGTTACAACCCTCTAGGATGCGTATTTTAAGAAATAATTAATAATAATGTCCGGGCGCATTACTTAGTCGACGCTCGAGCGAGTCGTTCGGTGTACCGACACGCGTATTGGTTCGGCGAGCGACGGAGCTCAAGCGAAATATTTCAAAGTCCCGACCGCCAAGAGAAAACTACTTTCCTAACCTTACCTAGTAGTAGTAGTAGTAGTAGAGTTATTGCCGGGGAGGGGCGGCTCGGCCGCCCCTCGCTTCCTTAAGGCACACCGGATCTTTAATCACCAGTATCACAATTGGCGCTGCCGGCACTCGGCCCTTTAGCGGGTTGCAATTATCCTCGTTTTTCAGCCGTCCCCTCTGTTTTATTCGACCCGGGCCATTTTCAGAGTCGTCGACTTACTAGACGGGTCGGTCATCATTGATGAGACGGGCCATGCTACCTAATTTGTAAGTTTTTGAGCTGTTTTACGGCTCGGTGTGAACGTCGGGCCCCCTCACCTTCAGACCTGCAGGGTGTCTCGCCTGCCCTTTCAGACTCCCCCCTCTTCACCATATTTTCATGTCGAGTGTGTCAAGTTTTGAATCCCGTCCCTACTCTGTTTCCGGATATTCCAGCAACTTGCCCCCACCTTCCCCTGGGCTAGTCCCTCTGCCTGTGCTATGAGTCTATTGGGAGTTCAAATGCAAGGGTCCGCGTATTGTTTGACCGTTGGGGAGAAGTTACTGCTACTTCGGATCCAATCCGACTTCATCGAAATCTCGGTTGTGCCAAGATATCAATTCCATTCGGTCTTCACCTGCCGAACCTACTTCGCGATGGGGTTAAGGCGGAAGGGTTCACCAACTTTACCGAAATCTGTCTCCTGAGAGATTTGATATCAGGTTCATCGGGATCTTCCTCCTTGGGTGGGCTTGACACAACCTAGAAAGTATGGCTGATTGTTTGGATGTGACCGTCATCCTCGGTTATGGTCGGTGTTCAGCCATTGGCTCCGTCCACCCGGCCTTTCCCTTAAAGGTTTGTTATCATTCGTTTTTGCATGGTTCTATAGTTTCATACGAACTTTTGTCGTAGAGATGCTATGTTATCCATGCATTTCCAATTTATTACTTCCATTTTGTTGTTTCCAATTTATTCTTCCAATTTATTATTTCCATTTTTCTTTCCATTTTATTTTTTCATTTCGTTATTTCCATTCTATTCTTTCCATTTTGTTGTTTCCATTTTATTCTTTCCTTTTGTTGTTTCCATTTTATTCTTTCCATTTTGTTACTTCCATTTTATTCTTTCCTTTTTATTCTTTCCATTTTATTGTTTCCATTTTGTTGTTTCCATTTTATTCTTTCCATTTTGTTATTACCATTCTCTTCTTTTCGTTTTGTTGTGTCCGATTTATTCTTTCCATTTTGTTATTTCCATTTTGTTATTTCCATTTTGTTCTTTCCATTTTGTTGTTTCCATTTTATACTTTCCATTTTGTTATTTCCATTTTGTTATTTCCATTTTGTTATTACCATTCTATTCTTTCCGTTTAGTTATTTCCAATTTATTCTTTCCACTTTGTTATTTTCATTTTTTCTTTCCATTTTGTTATTTCTATTTTGTTCTTTCCATATCGTTATTTTCATTTTATTCCTCCCAATTTGTTGTTTCCATTTTATTCTTTTCATTTTGTTGTTTCCGATTTATTCTCTCAAATTTTTGTTGTTTCCAATTTATTCTTTCCATTTGTTATTTCCAATTTATTCTTTCCATCTTGTTGTTTCCAATTTATTCTTTTCATATTGTTATTTCCATTTTGTTATTTCCATTTTATTGTTTCCATTTTGTTATTCCCAGTTTATTCTTTCCTTTTGTTACTTCCATTTTATTCCCTTCTTTTCGCTACTTCCGATTTACTCCTTCCATTTTGTTATTTCCAATTTGTTATTTCCAATCCATTCCTTCCATTTTGTAATTTCCAGTTTGTTCCTTCCATATTGTTACATCCAATTCATCCTCTCCATTTTGTTATTTCCAATTCATTCCTTCCACTTTGTTACCTCCATTTTATTCTTTCCATTTCGTTATTTCCAACTTTCTATTTCCAATTTATTCCTTCCATCTTGTTATTTCCAATTTATTCTTTCCATTTGCCATTTCCAATCCATTCTTTCCATTTTGTTGCTTCCAATTTATTCCTTCCATGTTGCCATTTCCTTTTGTTACTTCCATTTTATTCCCTTCTTTTCGCTACTTCCGATTTACTCCTTCTATTTTGTTATTTCCAATTTGTTATTTCCAATCCATTCCTTCCATTTTGTAATTTCCAGTTTGTTCCTTCCATATTGTTACATCCAATTCATCCTCTCCATTTTGTTATTTCCAATTCATTCCTTCCACTTTGTTACCTCCATTTTATTCTTTCCATTTCGTTGTTTCCAACTTTCTATTTCCAATTTATTCCTTCCATCTTGTTATTTCCAATTTATTCTTTCCATTTGCCATTTCCAATCCATTCTTTCCATTTTGTTGCTTCCAATTTATTCCTTCCATGTTGCCATTTCCATTTTGTTATTTCCATTTTATTGTTTCCATTTTGTTACTCCCGATCTATTCCTTCCCTTTGCTACTTCCATTCCATTCTTTCCATTACGTTATTTCCAATTTATTCCTTCCATCCTGCTATTTCCACTTCATTCTTTCCAATTTGTTATTTCCAAATTATTCCTTCCATTTTCTATTTCTAATTTATTCTTTCCATATGGTTATTTCCATTTTATTGTTTCCATTTTGTTATTCCCAATTTATTCTTTTCTTTTGTTATTTCCAATTTATTCTTTCCATTTTGCTATTTCGATTTTATTCTTTCCATTCTAGTCTTTCCATTTTGTTATTTCCATTCTATTCCTTCTGTTTCGCTATTTCCATTTTATTTTTTCTTCCGATTTATTCTTTCCATTTTGTTATTTCCACTTCATTCCTTCCGTTTTGTTATTTCCACTTCATTCCTTCCATTTTGTTGTTTCCATTTCGTTATTTCCAATTTATTCTTTCCAATTTATCCGCTTTATTCTTTCCATTTTGTTGTACCCATTTTATTCTTTTCATTTTATTCTTTCCACTTTGTTATTTCCATTTTATTCCTTCCATTTCGCCACTTCCAGTTTATTCTTTCCATTTTGTAATTTCTAATTCGTTCTTTCCATATCGTTATTTCCACTTTATTCCTTCCATTTTGTTGTTTCCATTCTATTCTTTCCATTTTGTTATTTCCATTTTATTCTTTCCATTTCGTTATTTACAATTTATTCTTTCCATTTAGTTATTTCCATAACTTTCCATTTTGTTATTTCCAATTTATTCCTTCCGTTTTGCTATTTCCAATTAACTCCCTCCACTTTCCTGTTTCCAGTTTGTTCTTTCCAATTTATTCTTTCCATTTAGTTATTTCCGCTTTGTATATATTTTTTCAATGTTGTTATTTCCATTTTGTTATATATATATGTAAAGAGAATATATTCTCTTTAGGAGCGCGCTTATTATACATAGCCTTTGATATAGCCAAATGGTTATTTGATAAATCCATTTTTTCTTTTTGGTCGGGAGGTATTCCCCATTTCCCTATTACCATATTTCCATTTCCTTTATTTCCTTTATTCCGTGTTTTCCTTTTGGCTATAAGACCAATTTCGTGTCCTTACGGGCAAACGATAGTTTGGTCCCGCCAGCTAAAGCGTAGAAGATGGACTGGGGTGGAGGAGGGAGCCATGCGAAGCAAAGTAAGGAAAATCCGGCCTGCAGCGACTTTTTCCATAGTCCACTACACAGACCGCATCTTCCCACCTTGTTTTCTATTATTTCCGAATCTCCCCACGCCCGTATTTCCGAATTTTAGCTTTTTATCGATTTTTTCGTTACGCATTCCCGTCGATTCTCTTTTCCGGGAGATCACCGGATCGCGCCCCGGTTCGGCCTGGCCGCGAGACGGAGAGTTTTTCCTCCTCTTTTTCCTCCGTTTTCTTCCTCCTGACCCTTCCCTTTGTTGCTTATTAAGTCTATTCGATCGATGTCGGGGAGATCGCGGTCGTTTTCCGCGGTCCCTTTCTCCCGGCGTCGATCGAAACATTTTACGCGTTTGATTCTCGCGCCCTTTCGCCACGTGTTGCTTCGCGCCATAACCTCGCGTTGTCGTTCGATGCGTTCGGTCGAGCTGTCATGTCTGTTGCATTTTCGCGGGTATCTGTTATATTACGGAGAGTTAAGTATTTGCCTAGTCTATTCTGTTGCGGTTTTTCCGTCCGTTGAGTGCGGTGGGTTAAGCAGAAGGCTTCGGCTCGAGATTCTACTGATAGTATTTTAAAATCTTTCAGGTTATTCGAGGTTCAATGCTGGAGAGTTCGGAGATCAATTTCCTCAGGTAATCTATGACAGTTTTTCTCTCTCGACTGTGCTTCTAAGTTTTCTAATTAGTAATAATCATTCGAGCTCTTTTCCTTCTTTCCCTGCTTCTACTTTTTCCTTTACCAGCTCCCATTTCTGTGGGACTACAAATTTGAGATCTTTCTCTAGACAACCAATAATTGTTTTGTATTTCAATTATCGATGAACTTTCCGGTGACTCGAAATGTTAAAAGGGTTCGGCGCTCAAATTTCTCTGCTAATCTATGACGATATCCTCTCTTAGCTTGTGTCTCTACGTTTCTAATTTATATCAATCTTTCATGTAATGACGTATACTAAATTCTGAAAGGATTATTCTCTGATTTTCGCCTTTTAATGTACATTTTCTCTTATTTCTAATAGTAGCTCTATTGCTAATAATATTTTAAAATCTTTCAGGTGACTCGAGATTCAATACTGGACGGTTCGGCGATCAATTTCCTCAGGTAATCTGTGACAGTTTTTCTCTATCGACTATACTTCTAAGTTTCCTAATTAATAACAGTCATTCGAGCTCTTTCCCTCTTTCCCTGCTTCTACTTTTTCCTTTAGCGGCTCCCATTTCTGTGGGACTAAATGCTTGTGATTTTTTCTCTAGACGACTAATAATTATTTTGTATATTGATTATCGATGAGCTTTCCGGTGGCTCGAGATTCAACGCTAGAAGGGTTCGGCGCTCGATTTTCTCCGGTAATCTATGACGATTCTCTCTCTTAGCTTGCGCCTCTACGTTCCAGTTAATAACAATCTTTCGTGTAATGACGTATACTAAATTCTGATAGGATTGTACTGTGATTTTTGCCTTTTAATGTACGTTATCTCTTACTTCTAATAATGGCTCTATTACTAATACTGTTTAAAATCTTTCAGGTGACTCGAGATTCGATGCTGGAGAGTTCGGCGATCAGTTTCCTCAGGTAATCTATGACAGTTTTTCTCTTTCGACTATGCTTCTATGTTTTCCAATTAATAACGATCATTCGAGCTCTTTCCCTCTTCCCCCCGTTCCTACTTTTCCTTTAACGGCTCCCATTTCTGTAGGACTAAATGCTTGTGATTTTTCTCTAGACGACCAATAACTGTTATGTATTATAATTATCGATGAACTTTCCGGTGACTTGAAATGTTAAAAGGGTTCGGCGCTCAATTTCCTCCGGTAATCTATGACTATTCTCTCTCTTAGTTTGTGCCTCTACGTTACTAATTAATAACAGTCTTTCCTATAATGACGTATACTAAATTCCGATAGGATTATACTCTAATCTTCGTTTTTTAATGTGCATTTTCTCTTATTTCCTTAGGAATTACTCTAGCTGTGGTTTCTCCTTTTGGGTGCGCGGGAGGAGTTGTGCATTGGACAATGTGACGGTGCAGAAACGGGGCATCGCTTCCATGTTTAGGCAGTCTCGCCCAGGCAGCGCGTCGACGAGGGATACAGCGCAGTGAAAACCTCTTTCTCGTCGGAGGCTGTGTTTGAGTGAAAGTGTGATATTTGTGCTGTGAAAATCTACGCTGCGGTGAAAACCTCTCTCTCTCGTGCGACTCAGATTATAATACTAATAGTTAGTTCCGTGAAACTTGTTAAGATTTGCTACGATGTTTGTGTGTCGTCGCGTCTTTGAGTCGAGAGACCCCTTGTTCCCTTTGCTTGTTTGCCCGAGTGAAAAGCAAGTAATCTAGCAACTGTTTCTCGCCCCTTTAGAGATTTCGTCTTTAACGAGGAACCGAGCTCGTTGCCGCAACCGTTCTACCGATTTTAACTACTGTATTTCAATTTGTGTTTGTATATCTGTTGTGATTTTAGTACGGATGTGTCTGTCGGGCGAGAAAGTAGTCTATTTGATTCAGTATCGGTTCTAATCTTGTAATGTTCTCGTGATGTCATAATAGAGAGAGAGAGAGAGAGAGAGAGAGAGAGAGAGTGAGTGAGTGAGTGAGTGAGTGAGTGTGAGAGATTGAGAGTGAGAGAGAGAGAGAGAGAGAGAGAGAGAGAGAGAGAGAGAGAGATTTCATCGCAGTGCTTCCTTCGAAAGGGAACGAAACCTTCTACCGCGGACTGTTTGCTTGTTGCTGAAATTGGCTATCTGTTTGTCGGTGATTCGTATATCTGCTTGTCTCTGAATGAATGAAGCTTTTTGTATCGAGCTAATTTCCGCCGGCTATGAGAGTGCTTGTTGATTTTAATTGTCGTTCCGAGAGATGGCACTCCGCGCTGAGTCCTATCGCCGCGCGGTCGCCACGGAGCGTGATTTATTTGATAATTCAAAACTACGATTTGTAAGGCTGTTCGTGTGCTACTAATTACGTTACTTGGGAGACGCCGCGCCTCTTCACCGTCCGTTACTTGTCGATAATCACTGGGGTACCTTGGCTTGCTATTTTCCGAGCTAGAGGATAGTTGATCCTACCTTTCTTGATTATCGCCGACGATTCCCGGTGTAGGTTGATTTGCCTCACGTCTGATTGCGCTGTGTGTACCGCGTTCGTTCGCACTGAGTTCGTGTAGACTCTAGTTTTACTTATTTCACAAACTTATTCGCGGGAATGCACTATGTTCTTATGCTTCCGGTGACAGAAATCTCTGTTCGCGATCGGCTCGACTGTAACTATTGTAACGATCACTACCGTGTACTGAGCGCGACTTTTGCTGTGTGAGAGAATGAAATAAACCTAATGACTTTCCTCCGCTAGTGAGATCTAAAGACTGCGAGCCGTTTCTCTGCTCGGACAAGGGCACCCCTATGCGTCTCCAAGATCCCGCCTTCTCCCCTTCCAGACCGAGGACAGTTGGGGGGGATGGGCTACGCCCCTACCGAGGCGACAAGATGTCGACAGCTAAGGGAACGTTCGGGCGAGGCCCATTGTTCGCTCGGGAAGAATTTTTCCTTCGCTCGGACCCTCGAGATAGAAAGTTGACTCTGAGTGGGTTCTTGAGGGACCGATTGCTAGCCATCTGTTTTGCGTACGTTCCGGTGTCTTGAAAATTTTTCAACGGCTTCAGCTATTTGTTTGGACAACACGTGGGTCTGATTTTTGCCCCGGGACAAAGAATAACCGTTGCTTTCCGTATACCTGACCGTTTGGGATCTATTTTTGGGAAGAGAGTCATAACCGTTGTTGTAAATATAAACGTGGAAGTTCTTTTAATTTCTATGCGTTGCGATCCCTAGTTCCCGTCCCGGCGAGGTCAGTCTTTTTATTGCCCCGGTAATATATCTTCCAGTTAATCCGTGTATTGATGCCGCGTTTATCTCGCGACCATTATCCTACGATGCCGCGGTAAGTATATTCGTTTCTCTAAACATTTTCCCTTGGTTGCAATGTGTAATCAGTAACGGTGATTTTCGCGTGTCTCGCAGAAACGCGCTCTCTGGCCGATCATACGAAACGCCGCGGAGAAAACCGCCCTACGAAGCAAAGTAAGGAAAATCCGGCCTGCAGCGACTTTTTCCATAGTCCACTACACAGACCGCATCTTCCCACCTTGTTTTCTATTATTTCCGAGTCTCCCCACGCCCGTATTTCCGAATTTTAGCTTTTTATCGATTTTTTCGTTACGCATTCCCGTCGATTCTCTTTTCCGGGAGATCACCGGATCGCGCCCCGGTTCGGCCTGGCCGCGAGACGGAGAGTTTTTCCTCCTCTTTTTCCTCCGTTTTCTTCCTCCTGACCCTTCCCTTTGTTGCTTATTAAGTCTATTCGATCGATGTCGGGGAGATCGCGGTCGTTTTCCGCGGTCCCTTTCTCCCGGCGTCGATCGAAACATTTTACGCGTTTGATTCTCGCGCCCTTTCGCCACGTGTTGCTTCGCGCCATAACCTCGCGTTGTCGTTCGATGCGTTCGGTCGAGCTGTCATGTCTGTTGCATTTTCGCGGGTATCTGTTATATTACGGAGAGTTAAGTATTTGCCTAGTCTATTCTGTTGCGGTTTTTCCGTCCGTTGAGTGCGGTGGGTTAAGCAGAAGGCTTCGGCTCGAGATTCTACTGATAGTATTTTAAAATCTTTCAGGTTATTCGAGGTTCAATGCTGGAGAGTTCGGAGATCAATTTCCTCAGGTAATCTATGACAGTTTTTCTCTCTCGACTGTGCTTCTAAGTTTTCTAATTAGTAATAATCATTCGAGCTCTTTTCCTTCTTTCCCTGCTTCTACTTTTTCCTTTACCAGCTCCCATTTCTGTGGGACTACAAATTTGAGATCTTTCTCTAGACAACCAATAATTGTTTTGTATTTCAATTATCGATGAACTTTCCGGTGACTCGAAATGTTAAAAGGGTTCGGCGCTCAAATTTCTCTGCTAATCTATGACGATATCCTCTCTTAGCTTGTGTCTCTACGTTTCTAATTTATATCAATCTTTCATGTAATGACGTATACTAAATTCTGAAAGGATTATTCTCTGATTTTCGCCTTTTAATGTACATTTTCTCTTATTTCTAATAGTAGCTCTATTGCTAATAATATTTTAAAATCTTTCAGGTGACTCGAGATTCAATACTGGACGGTTCGGCGATCAATTTCCTCAGGTAATCTGTGACAGTTTTTCTCTATCGACTATACTTCTAAGTTTCCTAATTAATAACAGTCATTCGAGCTCTTTCCCTCTTTCCCTGCTTCTACTTTTTCCTTTAGCGGCTCCCATTTCTGTGGGACTAAATGCTTGTGATTTTTTCTCTAGACGACTAATAATTATTTTGTATATTGATTATCGATGAGCTTTCCGGTGGCTCGAGATTCAACGCTAGAAGGGTTCGGCGCTCGATTTTCTCCGGTAATCTATGACGATTCTCTCTCTTAGCTTGCGCCTCTACGTTCCAGTTAATAACAATCTTTCGTGTAATGACGTATACTAAATTCTGATAGGATTGTACTGTGATTTTTGCCTTTTAATGTACGTTATCTCTTACTTCTAATAATGGCTCTATTACTAATACTGTTTAAAATCTTTCAGGTGACTCGAGATTCGATGCTGGAGAGTTCGGCGATCAGTTTCCTCAGGTAATCTATGACAGTTTTTCTCTTTCGACTATGCTTCTATGTTTTCCAATTAATAACGATCATTCGAGCTCTTTCCCTCTTCCCCCCGTTCCTACTTTTCCTTTAACGGCTCCCATTTCTGTAGGACTAAATGCTTGTGATTTTTCTCTAGACGACCAATAACTGTTATGTATTATAATTATCGATGAACTTTCCGGTGACTTGAAATGTTAAAAGGGTTCGGCGCTCAATTTCCTCCGGTAATCTATGACTATTCTCTCTCTTAGTTTGTGCCTCTACGTTACTAATTAATAACAGTCTTTCCTATAATGACGTATACTAAATTCCGATAGGATTATACTCTAATCTTCGTTTTTTAATGTGCATTTTCTCTTATTTCCTTAGGAATTACTCTAGCTGTGGTTTCTCCTTTTGGGTGCGCGGGAGGAGTTGTGCATTGGACAATGTGACGGTGCAGAAACGGGGCATCGCTTCCATGTTTAGGCAGTCTCGCCCAGGCAGCGCGTCGACGAGGGATACAGCGCAGTGAAAACCTCTTTCTCGTCGGAGGCTGTGTTTGAGTGAAAGTGTGATATTTGTGCTGTGAAAATCTACGCTGCGGTGAAAACCTCTCTCTCTCGTGCGACTCAGATTATAATACTAATAGTTAGTTCCGTGAAACTTGTTAAGATTTGCTACGATGTTTGTGTGTCGTCGCGTCTTTGAGTCGAGAGACCCCTTGTTCCCTTTGCTTGTTTGCCCGAGTGAAAAGCAAGTAATCTAGCAACTGTTTCTCGCCCCTTTAGAGATTTCGTCTTTAACGAGGAACCGAGCTCGTTGCCGCAACCGTTCTACCGATTTTAACTACTGTATTTCAATTTGTGTTTGTATATCTGTTGTGATTTTAGTACGGATGTGTCTGTCGGGCGAGAAAGTAGTCTATTTGATTCAGTATCGGTTCTAATCTTGTAATGTTCTCGTGATGTCATAATAGAGAGAGAGAGAGAGAGAGAGAGAGAGAGAGAGAGAGAGAGAGAGAGAGAGAGAGAGAGAGAGAGAGAGAGAGAGTGAGTGAGTGAGTGAGTGAGTGAGTGTGAGAGATTGAGAGTGAGAGAGAGAGAGAGAGAGAGAGAGAGAGAGAGAGAGAGAGAGAGAGAGAGAGATTTCATCGCAGTGCTTCCTTCGAAAGGGAACGAAACCTTCTACCGCGGACTGTTTGCTTGTTGCTGAAATTGGCTATCTGTTTGTCGGTGATTCGTATATCTGCTTGTCTCTGAATGAATGAAGCTTTTTGTATCGAGCTAATTTCCGCCGGCTATGAGAGTGCTTGTTGATTTTAATTGTCGTTCCGAGAGATGGCACTCCGCGCTGAGTCCTATCGCCGCGCGGTCGCCACGGAGCGTGATTTATTTGATAATTCAAAACTACGATTTGTAAGGCTGTTCGTGTGCTACTAATTACGTTACTTGGGAGACGCCGCGCCTCTTCACCGTCCGTTACTTGTCGATAATCACTGGGGTACCTTGGCTTGCTATTTTCCGAGCTAGAGGATAGTTGATCCTACCTTTCTTGATTATCGCCGACGATTCCCGGTGTAGGTTGATTTGCCTCACGTCTGATTGCGCTGTGTGTACCGCGTTCGTTCGCACTGAGTTCGTGTAGACTCTAGTTTTACTTATTTCACAAACTTGTTCGCGGGAATGCACTATGTTCTTATGCTTCCGGTGACAGAAATCTCTGTTCGCGATCGGCTCGACTGTAACTATTGTAACGATCACTACCGTGTACTGAGCGCGACTTTTGCTGTGTGAGAGAATGAAATAAACCTAATGACTTTCCTCCGCTAGTGAGATCTAAAGACTGCGAGCCGTTTCTCTGCTCGGACAAGGGCACCCCTATGCGTCTCCAAGATCCCGCCTTCTCCCCTTCCAGACCGAGGACAGTTGGGGGGGATGGGCTACGCCCCTACCGAGGCGACAAGATGTCGACAGCTAAGGGAACGTTCGGGCGAGGCCCATTGTTCGCTCGGGAAGAATTTTTCCTTCGCTCGGACCCTCGAGATAGAAAGTTGACTCTGAGTGGGTTCTTGAGGGACCGATTGCTAGCCATCTGTTTTGCGTACGTTCCGGTGTCTTGAAAATTTTTCAACGGCTTCAGCTATTTGTTTGGACAACACGTGGGTCTGATTTTTGCCCCGGGACAAAGAATAACCGTTGCTTTCCGTATACCTGACCGTTTGGGATCTATTTTTGGGAAGAGAGTCATAACCGTTGTTGTAAATATAAACGTGGAAGTTCTTTTAATTTCTATGCGTTGCGATCCCTAGTTCCCGTCCCGGCGAGGTCAGTCTTTTTATTGCCCCGGTAATATATCTTCCAGTTAATCCGTGTATTGATGCCGCGTTTATCTCGCGACCATTATCCTACGATGCCGCGGTAAGTATATTCGTTTCTCTAAACATTTTCCCTTGGTTGCAATGTGTAATCAGTAACGGTGATTTTCGCGTGTCTCGCAGAAACGCGCTCTCTGGCCGATCATACGAAACGCCGCGGAGAAAACCGCCCTACGAAGCAAAGTAAGGAAAATCCGGCCTGCAGCGACTTTTTCCATAGTCCACTACACAGACCGCATCTTCCCACCTTGTTTTCTATTATTTCCGAGTCTCCCCACGCCCGTATTTCCGAATTTTAGCTTTTTATCGATTTTTTCGTTACGCATTCCCGTCGATTCTCTTTTCCGGGAGATCACCGGATCGCGCCCCGGTTCGGCCTGGCCGCGAGACGGAGAGTTTTTCCTCCTCTTTTTCCTCCGTTTTCTTCCTCCTGACCCTTCCCTTTGTTGCTTATTAAGTCTATTCGATCGATGTCGGGGAGATCGCGGTCGTTTTCCGCGGTCCCTTTCTCCCGGCGTCGATCGAAACATTTTACGCGTTTGATTCTCGCGCCCTTTCGCCACGTGTTGCTTCGCGCCATAACCTCGCGTTGTCGTTCGATGCGTTCGGTCGAGCTGTCATGTCTGTTGCATTTTCGCGGGTATCTGTTATATTACGGAGAGTTAAGTATTTGCCTAGTCTATTCTGTTGCGGTTTTTCCGTCCGTTGAGTGCGGTGGGTTAAGCAGAAGGCTTCGGCTCGAGATTCTACTGATAGTATTTTAAAATCTTTCAGGTTATTCGAGGTTCAATGCTGGAGAGTTCGGAGATCAATTTCCTCAGGTAATCTATGACAGTTTTTCTCTCTCGACTGTGCTTCTAAGTTTTCTAATTAGTAATAATCATTCGAGCTCTTTTCCTTCTTTCCCTGCTTCTACTTTTTCCTTTACCAGCTCCCATTTCTGTGGGACTACAAATTTGAGATCTTTCTCTAGACAACCAATAATTGTTTTGTATTTCAATTATCGATGAACTTTCCGGTGACTCGAAATGTTAAAAGGGTTCGGCGCTCAAATTTCTCTGCTAATCTATGACGATATCCTCTCTTAGCTTGTGTCTCTACGTTTCTAATTTATATCAATCTTTCATGTAATGACGTATACTAAATTCTGAAAGGATTATTCTCTGATTTTCGCCTTTTAATGTACATTTTCTCTTATTTCTAATAGTAGCTCTATTGCTAATAATATTTTAAAATCTTTCAGGTGACTCGAGATTCAATACTGGACGGTTCGGCGATCAATTTCCTCAGGTAATCTGTGACAGTTTTTCTCTATCGACTATACTTCTAAGTTTCCTAATTAATAACAGTCATTCGAGCTCTTTCCCTCTTTCCCTGCTTCTACTTTTTCCTTTAGCGGCTCCCATTTCTGTGGGACTAAATGCTTGTGATTTTTTCTCTAGACGACTAATAATTATTTTGTATATTGATTATCGATGAGCTTTCCGGTGGCTCGAGATTCAACGCTAGAAGGGTTCGGCGCTCGATTTTCTCCGGTAATCTATGACGATTCTCTCTCTTAGCTTGCGCCTCTACGTTCCAGTTAATAACAATCTTTCGTGTAATGACGTATACTAAATTCTGATAGGATTGTACTGTGATTTTTGCCTTTTAATGTACGTTATCTCTTACTTCTAATAATGGCTCTATTACTAATACTGTTTAAAATCTTTCAGGTGACTCGAGATTCGATGCTGGAGAGTTCGGCGATCAGTTTCCTCAGGTAATCTATGACAGTTTTTCTCTTTCGACTATGCTTCTATGTTTTCCAATTAATAACGATCATTCGAGCTCTTTCCCTCTTCCCCCCGTTCCTACTTTTCCTTTAACGGCTCCCATTTCTGTAGGACTAAATGCTTGTGATTTTTCTCTAGACGACCAATAACTGTTATGTATTATAATTATCGATGAACTTTCCGGTGACTTGAAATGTTAAAAGGGTTCGGCGCTCAATTTCCTCCGGTAATCTATGACTATTCTCTCTCTTAGTTTGTGCCTCTACGTTACTAATTAATAACAGTCTTTCCTATAATGACGTATACTAAATTCCGATAGGATTATACTCTAATCTTCGTTTTTTAATGTGCATTTTCTCTTATTTCCTTAGGAATTACTCTAGCTGTGGTTTCTCCTTTTGGGTGCGCGGGAGGAGTTGTGCATTGGACAATGTGACGGTGCAGAAACGGGGCATCGCTTCCATGTTTAGGCAGTCTCGCCCAGGCAGCGCGTCGACGAGGGATACAGCGCAGTGAAAACCTCTTTCTCGTCGGAGGCTGTGTTTGAGTGAAAGTGTGATATTTGTGCTGTGAAAATCTACGCTGCGGTGAAAACCTCTCTCTCTCGTGCGACTCAGATTATAATACTAATAGTTAGTTCCGTGAAACTTGTTAAGATTTGCTACGATGTTTGTGTGTCGTCGCGTCTTTGAGTCGAGAGACCCCTTGTTCCCTTTGCTTGTTTGCCCGAGTGAAAAGCAAGTAATCTAGCAACTGTTTCTCGCCCCTTTAGAGATTTCGTCTTTAACGAGGAACCGAGCTCGTTGCCGCAACCGTTCTACCGATTTTAACTACTGTATTTCAATTTGTGTTTGTATATCTGTTGTGATTTTAGTACGGATGTGTCTGTCGGGCGAGAAAGTAGTCTATTTGATTCAGTATCGGTTCTAATCTTGTAATGTTCTCGTGATGTCATAATAGAGAGAGAGAGAGAGAGAGAGAGAGAGAGAGAGAGAGAGAGTGAGTGAGTGAGTGAGTGAGTGAGAGAGAGAGAGAGAGAGTGAGAGAGAGCGAGAGAGAGAGAGAGAGAGAGAGAGAGAGAGAGAGAGAGAGAGAGAGATTTCATCGCAGTGCTTCCTTCGAAAGGGAACGAAACCTTCTACCGCGGACTGTTTGCTTGTTGCTGAAATTGGCTATCTGTTTGTCGGTGATTCGTATATCTGCTTGTCTCTGAATGAATGAAGCTTTTTGTATCGAGCTAATTTCCGCCGGCTATGAGAGTGCTTGTTGATTTTAATTGTCGTTCCGAGAGATGGCACTCCGCGCTGAGTCCTATCGCCGCGCGGTCGCCACGGAGCGTGATTTATTTGATAATTCAAAACTACGATTTGTAAGGCTGTTCGTGTGCTACTAATTACGTTACTTGGGAGACGCCGCGCCTCTTCACCGTCCGTTACTTGTCGATAATCACTGGGGTACCTTGGCTTGCTATTTTCCGAGCTAGAGGATAGTTGATCCTACCTTTCTTGATTATCGCCGACGATTCCCGGTGTAGGTTGATTTGCCTCACGTCTGATTGCGCTGTGTGTACCGCGTTCGTTCGCACTGAGTTCGTGTAGACTCTAGTTTTACTTATTTCACAAACTTATTCGCGGGAATGCACTATGTTCTTATGCTTCCGGTGACAGAAATCTCTGTTCGCGATCGGCTCGACTGTAACTATTGTAACGATCACTACCGTGTACTGAGCGCGACTTTTGCTGTGTGAGAGAATGAAATAAACCTAATGACTTTCCTCCGCTAGTGAGATCTAAAGACCTAACCTTACCTAACCTAACCTAACCGTTAGATCCTTGTATAATAATGCATTTTAACAATAGATATCATGTTACAACCCCCTGGGATGAGTACTTCTCAAAATAATTCAGAATAATGTCCGGGCGCATTACTTAGTCGGCCGCTCGAGCGAGTCGATCGGAGAGTCGGGGCGCGTCGGTTCGGCGCGCTAGGGAGCTCGAGCGAAATGTTTCTAAGTCCAACCAACAAGAGTAAACTTTTTCCCTAGCCGTCCCAGACGATTCTAAATGTTAGATCATTGTATAATAACGCATTTTAACAATAAATATCAAGTTACAACCCTCTAGGATGAGTATTTTTCGAAATAATTGAGAATAATGTCCGGGCGCATTACTTAGTCGGCAGCTCGAGCGATTCGATCGGAGAGTCGGGGCGCGACGGTTCGGCGCGCTACGGAGCTCGAGCGAAATGTTTCTAAGTCCAACCGACAAGAGTAAACTCCTTTCCCTGACCGGTTCAGACTTTTCTAACTGTTAGATCATCGTATAATAAAGCATTTTAACAATAAATATTAAGTTACAACCCTCTAGGATGAGTATTTTTCGAAATAATTGAGAATAATGTCCGGGCGCATTACTTAGTCGGCAGCTCGAGCGATTCGATCGGAGAGTCGGGGCGCGTCGGTTCGGCGCGCTACGGAGCTCGAGCGAAATGTTTCTAAGTCCAACCGACAAGAGTAAACTCCTTTCCCTGACCGGTCCAGACTTTTCTAACTGTTAGATCATCGTATAATAAAGCATTTTAACAATAAATATCAAATTACAGCACTCTAGGTCCCGTATTTTTCGAATTAATTAAGAATAATGTCCCGACCGACAAGAGTAAACTTTTTCCCTAGCCATCCCAGAGGATTCTCAATGTTAGATCATTGTATAACAACGCATTTTAACAGTAAATATCAAGTTACAACCCTCTAGGATGAGTATTTTTCGAAATAATTGAGAATAATGTCCGGGCGCATTACTTAGTCGGCCGCTCGAGCGATTCGATCGGAGAGTCGGGGCGCGTCGGTTCGGCGCGCTACGGAGCTCGAGCGAAATGTTTCTAAGTCCAACCGACAAGAGTAAACTTCTTTCCCTGGCCGTTCCGGACGGTTCTAACCGTTAGATCATTGTATGACATCGCATTTTAACAATAAATATCAAGTTACAGCACTCTAGGACGCGTATTTTACGAATTAATTAAGAATAATGTCCCGACCGACAAGAGTAAACTTTTTCCCTAGCCGTCCTAGACGAATCTAAATGTTAGATCATTGTATAATAAAGCATTTTAACAATAAACATCAACGTACAACACTCTCGGATGCGTATTTTTCGAATTAATTGTGAATAATGTCCCGACCGCCAAGAGTAAACATTTTTCCTAGCCATTCCAGACGATTCTAAATATTAGATCATTGTATAATAACGCATTTTAACAATAAATCTTAAGTTACAACCCTGTAGGATGCGTGCTTTTCGACTTATTGAAAAATAATTTTCCGAGGTATATGTCGCATCACGCCGCTGCGAATGGAGACTTACGCCGCTAGGATAGGACCCAACACGCCGCTAGAATTGGAGACAATACGCCGCCGGGATTGGAGCTATACGCCGCTGGGATTGGAGCCGATACGCCGCTGGGATTGGAGCCGATACGCCGCTAGGATTGGAGCCGATACGCCGCTAGGATTGGAGCCGATACGCCGCCGGGATTGGAGCTATACGCCGCTAGGATTGGAGCCGATACGCCGCCGGGATTGGAGCCAATACGCCGCTAGGATTGGAGCTATACGCCGCTAGGATTGGAGCCGATACGCCGCCGGGATTGGAGCTATACGCCGCTGGGATTGGAGTCAATACGCCGCCGGGATTGGAGCTATACGCCGCTAGGATTGGAGCCAATACGCCGCCGGGATTGGAGCTATACGCCGCTGGGATTGGAGCTATACGCCGCTGTAGGCGGAAAGCAATACGCAATGCTTCCAAGTCCCGATCGCCATAGTAAACTTCTTTCCTAACCGTTCTGAACGGTCCTAACTGTTAGATCATTGTATAATAATGCATTTGAAGTAGAAATATCAAGTTACAACTCTCCAGGATGCGTGCTTCTCGAGTTATTGAAAAATAATGCTCCGAGTTA
>CAXAAD010000126.1:2293504-2296004 GCA_963966675.1 Lasioglossum calceatum | reverse complement strand
CACTGCAGTATATGGGACAGAGTCTCCCTCCTACCCACGCATGTCGGATATCTGCACTGTGCGTCTACCGCATTTACGTACGGGGCCCCACCCGTAGGTAGGAGCCCGAACCGTAGCTGGATGGCCCGTATGTAGTCGCGTCCAGTCCAAAAGGGTGGAGGGTCTAAAATCCAACTGTTGACAGTTCGCGAACAAAACACGAGACCATTGCCAAGAGCGGACTGCTGTAAGCCAGTAGCCCAGTAACGGGCAACGGCAGAACGGGCAGAAGGAAGTCCCTGACAAATCACGTCCAATTTCCGCATTAGTCGTTTAAACGTGGGGGTTTGGAAAGCCACGTCAAAATCTGGATCACCTTGCGCCCATATCCGTTGCAACCGGCGGCGGTATATTGTTCCGATTTGATGCCGAAGACACGGAATAGATAAACCTCCATCTCGAATTTTGGCATATAGGAAGGCAGTGGGTGTAGTGACAGGAAGATGTAAAGTAGCCTTCACAAACCGTCTGATTAGACGGTCCATGTGAGATAATTTACCCACTGTGATGTCGGAAGATTGGTTGCAATGAAGGAGTCTGGGGATAAGATACCGATTCAGAAGATGTAATTTCTGCCACGGACGGAGAGCGGCGCGGCGTAGACGCTCCAACAAATCCTCTAGGTTGGAAGCCGAGGGGGCGGTCATACCGTGTTGGTTATAATTGTGACCTAGGTACTTGAGTTGTTCTTGTACCTTAAGAGATGGGATCGCTTTGTCGTTAATATTGAAGCGAGACTTCGTTTCTACCGCGACACGCTTAGTGCCTGGGACTCGCGTAAGCTGTAATGCTCGACATTTGGAAGGGTTAACCTCCATGTAAGTTTTGGCCAGGAAAGCATGTAGTTTATGGAGATGTTCTTCCATTCCGTGTGTGGTGTTGCTGAGTAACACGATATCATCAGCGAATAGCAGACATCCGATCCTCGCCTGACCTAAGTTTATACCATCAGCGGGATCGATGGAGGAGACAAAGTCGTCCATTACGATGTTGAATAGTATCGGACTGTCCGTATCGCCTTGCCGCACACCGCGGCACATGCTTATTGGCCTACTTTTCTGCCCGTGGCATTCAATGACGGTGTCCACGTCGCTATATGTCGACATTATGTATTTCACGGTATGGCTATCAACGCCCTTTGATATCAGAGCGTTCTCTATCGCAACGGGATGTACTTTGTCAAACGCTTTAGACAAGTCTATAGAGAGAACATAGAGGGGTTTGCCGTTGCTACGGTGTTCACGTATTACCGTGTCCAAAATGGTGAAGCTGGTCATCACGCCGTCGTTCGGCGTAAACCCTCTCTGCGCGTGGTGCCGTTTGACATTTTCCGAGAGTCGGGATGCCAAGATTTTATGTAAAAGACGTGTGAGAAGTGAGGAAATAGTAATCGGACGCCAGTTAGAGACCTTTGAAAGGTCGCCCTTCTTCGGGATTAGGACAGTTCTATTATGTCTAAGGATGGTAGGAGTCCGACATAAGCCGAAGACTATATTAAGTAACCTTACCAGGTCAGCCATATTGGCGTTTCTTAGATCTTCTCTTTTAATACCATCTAGGCCGCACGCTGATTGTTTCAGACGACGGAGCGCAATCTCGGTCTCCGCGAAGGAGATAGGGAGACTTAAATCTATTAGCTCGTCGGGAGGCTGAGGGGCTGGACCAGAATATTCCGGGCAATCCTCAAAGATAGAATGGTACTCCTTCTCGATCTCCTCCATATCAGGGAACTGCGTGGCATTAAGTTCCTTGTTATCTAAAATTGCGTGCGCCAATTGAGTAGGGTTACGGACATATAGACGTTGATGGCTACTAAATGTCGCTGATCTGACTGCCGCCCGATTACACTTGCGTTTTTTAGTTTTACCTTTATTGAATTTTGAGTTAGGCTTAGCCTTTTTATTATGGTTGCGAGCTGTGTTTTCGGAGGACTGGGTTGACACAGCTAGACTACGAATTATGGAGGAAACAGCAGTATCGATCTCCTCAAAGCTATGATTACTAAGTATATTGTTTATAAGGGCCTGAAGATCGGCAGAGCAGGAAGACATTAGTTCTATAAGGTAAGTACGAATTTCTAAATTCTGTATAAGGGCGCATTCGTTAGTTTCAGCATCAAGGGAAGCAGAGTTATCGCAGGAAGATAAAATTGAGGGCTGCGAGAGCAACCTATTCCATGGAGCTATTGTGTCAATACGCTCATGGCGTAGTCGCGGTGAACGAGGAACTAGATTTCCATGCCAGGGGGTTGAAGGCAAAGAAGGCGAGAGGACTGGTGAAACCGGATCTAAATTAACCTGCATGGAGGTTGGAGGTGACGAAGAGGAGAAAAAAGGCGAGATTGGTATATCAGGCCTAGTTTCAGAGATTATTGCATGTAAAATGGATTGATATGATGCTTTTTGTCGCTGCTTCTTGATACCTTCGGCCGAACGCCCCGAATGTAGAGAGTCATAGTTAC
>CAXAAD010000126.1:2288504-2291004 GCA_963966675.1 Lasioglossum calceatum | reverse complement strand
CGCGTACCAGTCGCTACGGGCCTGGCACCCTCTACGGGTAAATGGCCCCATTCAAGATGGACTTGGACGCGGTTCGACGTCTCGGGATAAATTGACCCTCCTGAACACTACATTTCCCAACGGCAGAACCGCGGGATTCAGTGCTGGGCTAATTCCTGTTCGCTCGCCGCTACTAAGGAAATCCTTGTTAGTTTCTTTTCCTCCGCTTAGTAATATGCTTAAATTCAGCGGGTAATCTCGCCTACTCTGAGGTCGTCATACGTGATACAAAATTTTGTGTTTCTCCGAAAGAGCGTAAAAGCAGTACTCGCGAAAACGTACAAAGCACAAAAAAAAAAAAAAGAAAAAAAAGAAAACGAAACAACACTACACGACAGAAGAGAAAGGTAACGAAAAACCGATATATATGCCTTATGCGCCACACCAAAGTGTCTTCTTTTTCTTTCTTCATTATTTGCACGTCGATCGGAAACTCTCGCTAGACGATCTGGCCGGTAAACATTAACGTCCGTCGAAAAGAACTTCCGGGGACTGGACGACCGACAGATCGCGCGGTTCCGCACGAATCGACAAATGAAGAAAAGAAAAGACATGGGGCGACCGACATAAAAGGTTTTTTCATAATACACCTTATCTCTCCGCGGTGCTGTTCCGCGCGTGACACAACAAGCAGCGTGTTTTGCGCCCGTGTGACAATCAAGTTCGAAATAAGCCTCGCCAATAGAGGAGTATATATATATATATATACATATATAACCCGGTGGGATTTCTTTTTCTCTCTACTCTAATTTACCAATTAACACACGGGGGTACAGAAACGTTGCGCACGAAACGATGTATCATCGATCAAACACGCACACGTACACCAAAGAGACACGAGAGAAAGAGAGTAAGATCTCAAGACGCACATAGGCCGTCATCAGTACAATTCAACGCGAACGTGGCGATGGAATGGCAATCGCGCAGATTAGCGAGGACAAGTCGACGACGGGGAATAATTCCGACCCGATCAAGTACGACGTGTTCATCCCGCACGATGCTGCGCGTTGCTCCGCTGTCCATCGATCATCAAAGCGTTCGGTAGAACGAGAGATCTCTTTCGTCTCTTCCCTCGAAGACTCGAAAAGGTTAGAGTGTGATAATATGTGTTTGTCGAAATCGCCGGCAACGACGACCCTCCGCCGTAACGCAATTATAACGTAGAGTTAAGAAACGCATCCACGCACAGGCATATTCTCTCCCTGGGGCTTAACATTGCACACCACACCACACTCTGTGTGTCACAGCAGTATTCTTTTTCTCTTTTATATTTGTGTGTCCATCTCTGTAGTCTCTTGAGACATACCTCTTTCGTATACGCATCATTTCAGGCGACGTCGGGAGCGCGTTAAATGTTCATGAGTGAAAACACGCTTCTTTCCGCAAGGCGAATCGTTTCGCAGAGAAGGTGAGAGATTTGGAGATCCTCGTCGAAGCGGTGCCTTACGGGCGGTCGTATTGAAAATACGACTCACGACACCGTAAAACACTCACGCAAGTCCGAACGTAAGAAATACCAATCCCTACTTCGCTTCTCGTTGAAACTATTATTATAGGTATTGTATGTATATGTTTAAGACGCAATGCGAAATTGGCGATTTTCACAGAACCGCGACAAACGCCGACGAAACGCCCATCATTCGCTCGTACGTAGCATCTTTGCAACCCGACTCAGAAACGCTCTTTGGCGCCCTCCAAAAATATTTGGAGAGGTAAGCGACGGCGGGGACTTACAAGAGCAACGCAAGCAGTATATGGTTACGTAAACGACCCTCAGCCAGGCGTGGTCCAGGAATTGTATCCGTGGACCGCAATGTGCGTTCGAAATGTCGATGTTCATGTGTCCTGCAGTTCACACGTTGACGCGCAATTAGCTGCGTTCTTCATCGACCCACGAGCCAAGTGATCCACCGTTCAGGGTAATCGTATATATTTTTGATTTATAAATCAATATATGTATAAGTCTCTTGTTCTGCGGTTCGTAAGAACGCATTGTACCTGAATGATCCAACCAGCGCGCGAAGGAGATTCAGGCGTCGTTTTAAGGACGACACTATCGTCGTCCGTAGAAACGGAAAAAAACCGTCAGAATACGCGCGAGACTGTTGCACGTATCTGACGGCCGGGCGAACAGTACATTGAAAAACCGTCAAAGTGGAAAACGCGGAGAGGAATATTCTGAAAACGACGGGGATCGTAGACAACCCGATACTGGATCCAGAAAAACACATCCTCTCCTCTTCACTCATTTATTGGAAGATGCGAGAGAGAACGGAGGACTTCACGGCCGGCTCTGGCAGCGGTCATTCGTCCCAAGCTCACGCGGTGCACCAATTGGGCCACACTCACGGAGTAGGGTGTCAGACTCACGACTGCTTTAAAAGCGAGCTTCACGAGCCGGTCCACTTCCCGTAAAACACATTTCCATTAAAATGTTGTGTGTGCTCGAGGAACGATAAAT
>CAXAAD010000126.1:2256004-2283504 GCA_963966675.1 Lasioglossum calceatum | reverse complement strand
ATCACGGCACTTTGAACATTTTTCAAGTCCAACGGTCAAGAGTAAACTTTTTTTCTATCGTTCCTAGGCAATTATAAATATTAGATCATTGTATAATAAAGCATTTTAACAATAAATATCAAGTTTCAATCATCTAGGTTGAGTATTTATCGAAATAATTAAGAATAATGTCCGGGCGCATTACTTCCGAGCGAAATTTTTCAAAGTCCAACCGACAAGAGTAAACATTTTTCCTAGCCGTTTCAGACGTTCCTAACTGTTAGATCATTGTATAATAAAGCATTTTAACAATAAATATCAAGTTACAGCACTCTAGGACGCGTATTTTTCGAATTAATTAAGAATAATGTCCCGACCGACAAGAGTAAACTTTTTCCCTAGCCGTCCCAGACGATTCTAAATGTTAGATCATGGTATAATAACGCATTCTAACAATAAATATCAAGTTACAACCCTCTAGGATGCGTATTTTAAGAAATAATTAATAATAATGTCCGGGCGCATTACTTAGTCGACGCTCGAGCGAGTCGTTCGGTGTACCGACACGCGTATTGGTTCGACGAGCGACGGAGCTCGAGCGAAATATTTCAAAGTCCCGACCGCCAAGAGAAAACTACTTTCCTAACCTTACCTAACCTAACCTAACCGTTAGATCCTTGTATAATAATGCATTTTAACAATAGATATCATGTTACAACACCCTGGGATGAGTACTTTTCGAAATAATTCAGAATAATGTCCGGGCGCATTACTTAGCCGGCCGCTCGAGCGAGTCGATCGGAGAGACGGGGCGCGTCGGTTCGGCGCGCTACGGAGCTCGAGCGAAATGTTTCTAAGTCCAACCGACAAGAGTAAACTCCTTTCCCTGACCGGTTCAGACTTTTTTAACTGTTAGATCATCGTATAATAAAGCATTTTAACAATAAATATCAAATTACAGCACTCTAGGTCCCGTATTTTTCGAATTAATTAAGAATAATGTCCCGACCGACAAGAGTAAACTTTTTCCCTAGCCATCCCAGAGGATTCTAAATGTTAGATCATTGTATAATAACGCATTTTAACAATAAATATCAAGTTACAACCCTCTGGGATGAGTATTTCTCGAAATAATTGAGAATAATGTCCGAGCGCATTACTTAGTCGGCCGCTCGAGCGAGTCGATCGGAGAGTCGGGGCGCGTCGGTTCGGCGTGCTAGGGAGCTCGAGCGAAATGTTTCTAAGTCCAACCGACAAGAGTAAACTCCTTTCCCTGTCCGTTCCGGACGGTTCTAACCGTTAGATCATTGTATAACAACGCATTTTAACAATGAATATCAAGTTACAACCCTCTAGGATGAGTATTTTTCGAAATAATTGAGAATAATGTCCGGGCGCATTACTTAGCCGGCCGCTCGGGCGAGTCGTTCGGAGAGTCGGGGCGCGTCGGTTCGGCGCGCTACGGAGCTCGAACGAAATGTTTCTAAGTCCAACCGACAAGAGTAAACTCCTTTCCCTGACCGGTTCAGACGTTTCTAACTGTTAGATCATTGTATAATAAAGCATTTTAACAATAAATATCAAGTTACAGCACTCTAGGACGCGTATTTTTCGAATTAATTAAGAATAATGTCCCGACCGACAAGAGTAAACTTTTTCCCTAGCCGTCCCAGACGATTCTAAATGTCAGATCATGGTATAATAACGCATTCTAACAATAAATATCAAGTTACAACCCTCTAGGATGCGTATTTTAAGAAATAATTAATAATAATGTCCGGGCGCATTACTTAGTCGACGCTCGAGCGAGTCGTTCGGTGTACCGACACGCGTATTGGTTCGGCGAGCGACGGAGCTCAAGCGAAATATTTCAAAGTCCCGACCGCCAAGAGAAAACTACTTTCCTAACCTTACCTAACCTAACCTAACCGTTAGATCCTTGTATAATAATGCATTTTAACAATAGATATCATGTTACAACCCCCTGGGATGAGTAATTTTCAAAATAATTCAGAATAATGTCCGGGCGCATTACTTAGTCGGCCGCTCGAGCGAGTCGATCGGAGAGTCGGGGCGCGTCGGTTCGGCGCGCTCGGGAGCTCGAGCGAAATGTTTCTAAGTCCAACCAACAAGAGTAAACTTTTTCCCTAGCCGTCCCAGACGATTCTAAATGTTAGATCATGGTATAATAACGCATTCTAACAATAAATATCAAGTTACAACCCTCTAGGATGCGTATTTTAAGAAATAATTAATAATAATGTCCGGGCGCATTACTTAGTCGACGCTCGAGCGAGTCGTTCGGTGTACCGACACGCGTATTGGTTCGACGAGCGACGGAGCTCGAGCGAAATATTTCAAAGTCCCGACCGCCAAGAGAAAACTACTTTCCTAACCTTACCTAACCTAACCTAACCGTTAGATCCTTGTATAATAATGCATTTTAACAATAGATATCATGTTACAACACCCTGGGATGAGTACTTTTCGAAATAATTCAGAATAATGTCCGGGCGCATTACTTAGCCGGCCGCTCGAGCGAGTCGATCGGAGAGACGGGGCGCGTCGCTTCGGCGCGCTACGGAGCTCGAGCGAAATGTTTCTAAGTCCAACCGACAATAGTAAACTCCTTTCCCTGACCGGTTCAGACTTTTTTAACTGTTAGATCATCGTATAATAAAGCATTTTAACAATAAATATCAAATTACAGCACTCTAGGTCCCGTATTTTTCGAATTAATTAAGAATAATGTCCCGACCGACAAGAGTAAACTTTTTCCCTAGCCATCCCAGAGGATTCTAAATGTTAGATCATTGTATAATAACGCATTTTAACAATAAATATCAAGTTACAACCCTCTGGGATGAGTATTTTTCGAAATAATTGAGAATAATGTCCGGGCGCATTACTTAGCCGGCCGCTCGAGCGAGTCGATCGGAGAGACGGGGCGCGTCGGTTCGGCGCGCTACGGAGCTCGAGCGAAATGTTTCTAAGTCCAACCGACAAGAGTAAACTCCTTTCCCTGTCCGTTCCGGACGGTTCTAACCGTTAGATCATTGTATAACAACGCATTTTAACAATGAATATCAAGTTACAACCCTCTAGGATGAGTATTTTTCGAAATAATTGAGAATAATGTCCGGGCGCATTACTTAGCCGGCCGCTCGAGCGAGTCGATCGGAGAGACGGGGCGCGTCGGTTCGGCGCGGTACGGAGCTCGAGCGAAATGTTTCTAAGTCCAACCGACAAGAGTAAACTCCTTTCCCTGACCGGTTCAGACTTTTTTAACTGTTAGATCATCGTATAATAAAGCATTTTAACAATAAATATCAAATTACAGCACTCTAGGTCCCGTATTTTTCGAATTAATTAAGAATAATGTCCCGACCGACAAGAGTAAACTTTTTCCCTAGCCATCCCAGAGGATTCTAAATGTTAGATCATTGTATAATAACGCATTTTAACAATAAATATCAAGTTACAACCCTCTGGGATGAGTATTTCTCGAAATAATTGAGAATAATGTCCGAGCGCATTACTTAGTCGGCCGCTCGAGCGAGTCGATCGGAGAGTCGGGGCGCGTCGGTTCGGCGTGCTAGGGAGCTCGAGCGAAATGTTTCTAAGTCCAACCGACAAGAGTAAACTCCTTTCCCTGTCCGTTCCGGACGGTTCTAACCGTTAGATCATTGTATAACAACGCATTTTAACAATGAATATCAAGTTACAACCCTCTAGGATGAGTATTTTTCTAAATAATTGAGAATAATGTCCGGGCGCATTACTTAGCCGGCCGCTCGGGCGAGTCGTTCGGAGAGTCGGGGCGCGTCGGTTCGGCGCGCTACGGAGCTCGAACGAAATGTTTCTAAGTCCAACCGACAAGAGTAAACTCCTTTCCCTGACCGGTTCAGACGTTTCTAACTGTTAGATCATTGTATAATAAAGCATTTTAACAATAAATATCAAGTTACAGCACTCTAGGACGCGTATTTTTCGAATTAATTAAGAATAATGTCCCGACCGACAAGAGTAAACTTTTTCCCTAGCCGTCCCAGACGATTCTAAATGTCAGATCATGGTATAATAACGCATTCTAACAATAAATATCAAGTTACAACCCTCTAGGATGCGTATTTTAAGAAATAATTAATAATAATGTCCGGGCGCATTACTTAGTCGACGCTCGAGCGAGTCGTTCGGTGTACCGACACGCGTATTGGTTCGGCGAGCGACGGAGCTCAAGCGAAATATTTCAAAGTCCCGACCGCCAAGAGAAAACTACTTTCCTAACCTTACCTAACCTAACCTAACCGTTAGATCCTTGTATAATAATGCATTTTAACAATAGATATCATGTTACAACCCCCTGGGATGAGTAATTTTCAAAATAATTCAGAATAATGTCCGGGCGCATTACTTAGTCGGCCGCTCGAGCGAGTCGATCGGAGAGTCGGGGCGCGTCGGTTCGGCGCGCTCGGGAGCTCGAGCGAAATGTTTCTAAGTCCAACCAACAAGAGTAAACTTTTTCCCTAGCCGTCCCAGACGATTCTAAATGTTAGATCATGGTATAATAACGCATTCTAACAATAAATATCAAGTTACAACCCTCTAGGATGCGTATTTTAAGAAATAATTAATAATAATGTCCGGGCGCATTACTTAGTCGACGCTCGAGCGAGTCGTTCGGTGTACCGACACGCGTATTGGTTCGACGAGCGACGGAGCTCGAGCGAAATATTTCAAAGTCCCGACCGCCAAGAGAAAACTACTTTCCTAACCTTACCTAACCTAACCTAACCGTTAGATCCTTGTATAATAATGCATTTTAACAATAGATATCATGTTACAACACCCTGGGATGAGTACTTTTCGAAATAATTCAGAATAATGTCCGGGCGCATTACTTAGCCGGCCGCTCGAGCGAGTCGATCGGAGAGACGGGGCGCGTCGCTTCTGCGCGCTACGGAGCTCGAGCGAAATGTTTCTAAGTCCAACCGACAATAGTAAACTCCTTTCCCTGACCGGTTCAGACTTTTTTAACTGTTAGATCATCGTATAATAAAGCATTTTAACAATAAATATCAAATTACAGCACTCTAGGTCCCGTATTTTTCGAATTAATTAAGAATAATGTCCCGACCGACAAGAGTAAACTTTTTCCCTAGCCATCCCAGAGGATTCTAAATGTTAGATCATTGTATAATAACGCATTTTAACAATAAATATCAAGTTACAACCCTCTGGGATGAGTATTTTTCGAAATAATTGAGAATAATGTCCGGGCGCATTACTTAGCCGGCCGCTCGAGCGAGTCGATCGGAGAGACGGGGCGCGTCGGTTCGGCGCGCTACGGAGCTCGAGCGAAATGTTTCTAAGTCCAACCGACAAGAGTAAACTCCTTTCCCTGTCCGTTCCGGACGGTTCTAACCGTTAGATCATTGTATAACAACGCATTTTAACAATGAATATCAAGTTACAACCCTCTAGGATGAGTATTTTTCGAAATAATTGAGAATAATGTCCGGGCGCATTACTTAGCCGGCCGCTCGAGCGAGTCGATCGGAGAGACGGGGCGCGTCGGTTCGGCGCGCTACGGAGCTCGAGCGAAATGTTTCTAAGTCCAACCGACAAGAGTAAACTCCTTTCCCTGTCCGTTCCGGACGGTTCTAACCGTTAGATCATTGTATAACAACGCATTTTAACAATGAATATCAAGTTACAACCCTCTAGGATGAGTATTTTTCGAAATAATTGAGAATAATGTCCGGGCGCATTACTTAGCCGGCCGCTCGGGCGAGTCGTTCGGAGAGTCGGGGCGCGTCGGTTCGGCGCGCTACGGAGCTCGAACGAAATGTTTCTAAGTCCAACCGACAAGAGTAAACTCCTTTCCCTGACCGGTCCAGACTTTTCTAACTGTTAGATCATCGTATAATAAAGCATTTTAACAATAAATATCATATTACAGCACTCTAGGTCCCGTATTTTTCGAATTAATTAAGAATAATGTCCCGACCGACAAGAGTAAACTTTTTCCCTAGCCATCCCAGAGGATTCTAAATGTTAGATCATTGTATAACAACGCATTTTAACAGTAAATATCAAGTTACAACACTCTGGGATGAGTATTTCTCGAAATAATTGAGAATAATGTCCGAGCGCATTACTTAGTCGGCCGCTCGAGCGAGTCGTTCGGAGAGTCGGGGCGCGTCGGTTCGGCGTGCTAGGGAGCTCGATCGAAATGTTTCTAAGTCCAACCGACAAGAGTAAACTCCTTTCCCTGTCCGTTCCGGACGGTTCTAACCGTTAGATCATTGTATAACAACGCATTTTAACAATGAATATCAAGTTACAACCCTCTAGGATGAGTATTTTTCGAAATAATTGAGAATAATGTCCGGGCGCATTACTTAGCCGGCCGCTCGGGCGAGTCGTTCGGAGAGTCGGGGCGCGTCGGTTCGGCGCGCTACGGAGCTCGAGCGAAATGTTTCTAAGTCCAACCGACAATAGTAAACTCCTTTCCCTGACCGGTTCAGACTTTTTTAACTGTTAGATCATCGTATAATAAAGCATTTTAACAATAAATATCAAGTTACAGCACTCTAGGACGCGTATTTTTCGAATTAATTAAGAATAATGTCCCGACCGACAAGAGTAAACTTTTTCCCTAGCCGTCCCAGACGATTCTAAATGTCAGATCATGGTATAATAACGCATTCTAACAATAAATATCAAGTTACAACCCTCTAGGATGCGTATTTTAAGAAATAATTAATAATAATGTCCGGGCGCATTACTTAGTCGACGCTCGAGCGAGTCGTTCGGTGTACCGACACGCGTATTGGTTCGGCGAGCGACGGAGCTCAAGCGAAATATTTCAAAGTCCCGACCGCCAAGAGAAAACTACTTTCCTAACCTTACCTAACCTAACCTAACCGTTAGATCCTTGTATAATAATGCATTTTAACAATAGATATCATGTTACAACCCCCTGGGATGAGTAATTTTCAAAATAATTCAGAATAATGTCCGGGCGCATTACTTAGTCGGCCGCTCGAGCGAGTCGATCGGAGAGTCGGGGCGCGTCGGTTCGGCGCGCTCGGGAGCTCGAGCGAAATGTTTCTAAGTCCAACCAACAAGAGTAAACTTTTTCCCTAGCCGTCCCAGACGATTCTAAATGTTAGATCATGGTATAATAACGCATTCTAACAATAAATATCAAGTTACAACCCTCTAGGATGCGTATTTTAAGAAATAATTAATAATAATGTCCGGGCGCATTACTTAGTCGACGCTCGAGCGAGTCGTTCGGTGTACCGACACGCGTATTGGTTCGACGAGCGACGGAGCTCGAGCGAAATATTTCAAAGTCCCGACCGCCAAGAGAAAACTACTTTCCTAACCTTACCTAACCTAACCTAACCGTTAGATCCTTGTATAATAATGCATTTTAACAATAGATATCATGTTACAACACCCTGGGATGAGTACTTTTCGAAATAATTCAGAATAATGTCCGGGCGCATTACTTAGCCGGCCGCTCGAGCGAGTCGATCGGAGAGACGGGGCGCGTCGCTTCTGCGCGCTACGGAGCTCGAGCGAAATGTTTCTAAGTCCAACCGACAATAGTAAACTCCTTTCCCTGACCGGTTCAGACTTTTTTAACTGTTAGATCATCGTATAATAAAGCATTTTAACAATAAATATCAAATTACAGCACTCTAGGTCCCGTATTTTTCGAATTAATTAAGAATAATGTCCCGACCGACAAGAGTAAACTTTTTCCCTAGCCATCCCAGAGGATTCTAAATGTTAGATCATTGTATAATAACGCATTTTAACAATAAATATCAAGTTACAACCCTCTGGGATGAGTATTTTTCGAAATAATTGAGAATAATGTCCGGGCGCATTACTTAGCCGGCCGCTCGAGCGAGTCGATCGGAGAGACGGGGCGCGTCGGTTCGGCGCGCTACGGAGCTCGAGCGAAATGTTTCTAAGTCCAACCGACAAGAGTAAACTCCTTTCCCTGTCCGTTCCGGACGGTTCTAACCGTTAGATCATTGTATAACAACGCATTTTAACAATGAATATCAAGTTACAACCCTCTAGGATGAGTATTTTTCGAAATAATTGAGAATAATGTCCGGGCGCATTACTTAGCCGGCCGCTCGAGCGAGTCGATCGGAGAGACGGGGCGCGTCGGTTCGGCGCGCTACGGAGCTCGAGCGAAATGTTTCTAAGTCCAACCGACAAGAGTAAACTCCTTTCCCTGTCCGTTCCGGACGGTTCTAACCGTTAGATCATTGTATAACAACGCATTTTAACAATGAATATCAAGTTACAACCCTCTAGGATGAGTATTTTTCGAAATAATTGAGAATAATGTCCGGGCGCATTACTTAGCCGGCCGCTCGGGCGAGTCGTTCGGAGAGTCGGGGCGCGTCGGTTCGGCGCGCTACGGAGCTCGAACGAAATGTTTCTAAGTCCAACCGACAAGAGTAAACTCCTTTCCCTGACCGGTCCAGACTTTTCTAACTGTTAGATCATCGTATAATAAAGCATTTTAACAATAAATATCATATTACAGCACTCTAGGTCCCGTATTTTTCGAATTAATTAAGAATAATGTCCCGACCGACAAGAGTAAACTTTTTCCCTAGCCATCCCAGAGGATTCTAAATGTTAGATCATTGTATAACAACGCATTTTAACAGTAAATATCAAGTTACAACACTCTGGGATGAGTATTTCTCGAAATAATTGAGAATAATGTCCGAGCGCATTACTTAGTCGGCCGCTCGAGCGAGTCGTTCGGAGAGTCGGGGCGCGTCGGTTCGGCGTGCTAGGGAGCTCGATCGAAATGTTTCTAAGTCCAACCGACAAGAGTAAACTCCTTTCCCTGTCCGTTCCGGACGGTTCTAACCGTTAGATCATTGTATAACAACGCATTTTAACAATGAATATCAAGTTACAACCCTCTAGGATGAGTATTTTTCGAAATAATTGAGAATAATGTCCGGGCGCATTACTTAGCCGGCCGCTCGGGCGAGTCGTTCGGAGAGTCGGGGCGCGTCGGTTCGGCGCGCTACGGAGCTCGAGCGAAATGTTTCTAAGTCCAACCGACAATAGTAAACTCCTTTCCCTGACCGGTTCAGACTTTTTTAACTGTTAGATCATCGTATAATAAAGCATTTTAACAATAAATATCAAATTACAGCACTCTAGGTCCCGTATTTTTCGAATTAATTAAGAATAATGTCCCGACCGACAAGAGTAAACTTTTTCCCTAGCCATCCCAGAGGATTCTAAATGTTAGATCATTGTATAATAACGCATTTTAACAATAAATATCAAGTTACAACCCTCTGGGATGAGTATTTTTCGAAATAATTGAGAATAATGTCCGGGCGCATTACTTAGCCGGCCGCTCGAGCGAGTCGATCGGAGAGACGGGGCGCGTCGGTTCGGCGCGCTACGGAGCTCGAGCGAAATGTTTCTAAGTCCAACCGACAAGAGTAAACTCCTTTCCCTGTCCGTTCCGGACGGTTCTAACCGTTAGATCATTGTATAACAACGCATTTTAACAATGAATATCAAGTTACAACCCTCTAGGATGAGTATTTTTCGAAATAATTGAGAATAATGTCCGGGCGCATTACTTAGCCGGCCGCTCGGGCGAGTCGTTCGGAGAGTCGGGGCGCGTCGGTTCGGCGCGCTACGGAGCTCGAACGAAATGTTTCTAAGTCCAACCGACAAGAGTAAACTCCTTTCCCTGACCGGTTCAGACGTTTCTAACTGTTAGATCATTGTATAATAAAGCATTTTAACAATAAATATCAAGTTACAGCACTCTAGGACGCGTATTTTTCGAATTAATTAAGAATAATGTCCCGACCGACAAGAGTAAACTTTTTCCCTAGCCGTCCCAGACGATTCTAAATGTCAGATCATGGTATAATAACGCATTCTAACAATAAATATCAAGTTACAACCCTCTAGGATGCGTATTTTAAGAAATAATTAATAATAATGTCCGGGCGCATTACTTAGTCGACGCTCGAGCGAGTCGTTCGGTGTACCGACACGCGTATTGGTTCGGCGAGCGACGGAGCTCAAGCGAAATATTTCAAAGTCCCGACCGCCAAGAGAAAACTACTTTCCTAACCTTACCTAACCTAACCTAACCGTTAGATCCTTGTATAATAATGCATTTTAACAATAGATATCATGTTACAACCCCCTGGGATGAGTAATTTTCAAAATAATTCAGAATAATGTCCGGGCGCATTACTTAGTCGGCCGCTCGAGCGAGTCGATCGGAGAGTCGGGGCGCGTCGGTTCGGCGCGCTCGGGAGCTCGAGCGAAATGTTTCTAAGTCCAACCAACAAGAGTAAACTTTTTCCCTAGCCGTCCCAGACGATTCTAAATGTTAGATCATGGTATAATAACGCATTCTAACAATAAATATCAAGTTACAACCCTCTAGGATGCGTATTTTAAGAAATAATTAATAATAATGTCCGGGCGCATTACTTAGTCGACGCTCGAGCGAGTCGTTCGGTGTACCGACACGCGTATTGGTTCGACGAGCGACGGAGCTCGAGCGAAATATTTCAAAGTCCCGACCGCCAAGAGAAAACTACTTTCCTAACCTTACCTAACCTAACCTAACCGTTAGATCCTTGTATAATAATGCATTTTAACAATAGATATCATGTTACAACACCCTGGGATGAGTACTTTTCGAAATAATTCAGAATAATGTCCGGGCGCATTACTTAGCCGGCCGCTCGAGCGAGTCGATCGGAGAGACGGGGCGCGTCGCTTCTGCGCGCTACGGAGCTCGAGCGAAATGTTTCTAAGTCCAACCGACAATAGTAAACTCCTTTCCCTGACCGGTTCAGACTTTTTTAACTGTTAGATCATCGTATAATAAAGCATTTTAACAATAAATATCAAATTACAGCACTCTAGGTCCCGTATTTTTCGAATTAATTAAGAATAATGTCCCGACCGACAAGAGTAAACTTTTTCCCTAGGCATCCCAGAGGATTCTAAATGTTAGATCATTGTATAATAACGCATTTTAACAATAAATATCAAGTTACAACCCTCTGGGATGAGTATTTTTCGAAATAATTGAGAATAATGTCCGGGCGCATTACTTAGCCGGCCGCTCGAGCGAGTCGATCGGAGAGACGGGGCGCGTCGGTTCGGCGCGCTACGGAGCTCGAGCGAAATGTTTCTAAGTCCAACCGACAAGAGTAAACTCCTTTCCCTGTCCGTTCCGGACGGTTCTAACCGTTAGATCATTGTATAACAACGCATTTTAACAATGAATATCAAGTTACAACCCTCTAGGATGAGTATTTTTCGAAATAATTGAGAATAATGTCCGGGCGCATTACTTAGCCGGCCGCTCGAGCGAGTCGATCGGAGAGACGGGGCGCGTCGGTTCGGCGCGCTACGGAGCTCGAGCGAAATGTTTCTAAGTCCAACCGACAAGAGTAAACTCCTTTCCCTGTCCGTTCCGGACGGTTCTAACCGTTAGATCATTGTATAACAACGCATTTTAACAATGAATATCAAGTTACAACCCTCTAGGATGAGTATTTTTCGAAATAATTGAGAATAATGTCCGGGCGCATTACTTAGCCGGCCGCTCGGGCGAGTCGTTCGGAGAGTCGGGGCGCGTCGGTTCGGCGCGCTACGGAGCTCGAACGAAATGTTTCTAAGTCCAACCGACAAGAGTAAACTCCTTTCCCTGACCGGTCCAGACTTTTCTAACTGTTAGATCATCGTATAATAAAGCATTTTAACAATAAATATCATATTACAGCACTCTAGGTCCCGTATTTTTCGAATTAATTAAGAATAATGTCCCGACCGACAAGAGTAAACTTTTTCCCTAGCCATCCCAGAGGATTCTAAATGTTAGATCATTGTATAACAACGCATTTTAACAGTAAATATCAAGTTACAACACTCTGGGATGAGTATTTCTCGAAATAATTGAGAATAATGTCCGAGCGCATTACTTAGTCGGCCGCTCGAGCGAGTCGTTCGGAGAGTCGGGGCGCGTCGGTTCGGCGTGCTAGGGAGCTCGATCGAAATGTTTCTAAGTCCAACCGACAAGAGTAAACTCCTTTCCCTGTCCGTTCCGGACGGTTCTAACCGTTAGATCATTGTATAACAACGCATTTTAACAATGAATATCAAGTTACAACCCTCTAGGATGAGTATTTTTCGAAATAATTGAGAATAATGTCCGGGCGCATTACTTAGCCGGCCGCTCGGGCGAGTCGTTCGGAGAGTCGGGGCGCGTCGGTTCGGCGCGCTACGGAGCTCGAACGAAATGTTTCTAAGTCCAACCGACAAGAGTAAACTCCTTTCCCTGACCGGTTCAGACGTTTCTAACTGTTAGATCATTGTATAATAAAGCATTTTAACAATAAATATCAAGTCACAGCACTCTAGGACGCGTATTTTTCGAATTAATTAAGAATAATGTCCCGACCGACAAGAGTAAACTTTTTCCCTAGCCGTCCCAGACGATTCTAAATGTCAGATCATGGTATAATAACGCATTCTAACAATAAATATCAAGTTACAACCCTCTAGGATGCGTATTTTAAGAAATAATTAATAATAATGTCCGGGCGCATTACTTAGTCGACGCTCGAGCGAGTCGTTCGGTGTACCGACACGCGTATTGGTTCGGCGAGCGACGGAGCTCAAGCGAAATATTTCAAAGTCCCGACCGCCAAGAGAAAACTACTTTCCTAACCTTACCTAACCTAACCTAACCGTTAGATCCTTGTATAATAATGCATTTTAACAATAGATATCATGTTACAACCCCCTGGGATGAGTACTTCTCAAAATAATTCAGAATAATGTCCGGGCGCATTACTTAGTCGGCCGCTCGAGCGAGTCGATCGGAGAGTCGGGGCGCGTCGGTTCGGCGCGCTAGGGAGCTCGAGCGAAATGTTTCTAAGTCCAACCAACAAGAGTAAACTTTTTCCCTAGCCGTCCCAGACGATTCTAAATGTTAGATCATTGTATAATATCGCATTCTAACAATAAATATCAAGTTACAACCCTCTAGGATGCGTATTTTAAGAAATAATTAGTAATAATGTCCGGGCGCATTACTTAGTCGACGCTCGAGCGAGTCGTTCGGTGTACCGACACGCGTATTGGTTCGACGAGCGACGGAGCTCGAGCGAAATATTTCAAAGTCCCGACCGCCAAGAGAAAACTACTTTCCTAACCTTACCTAACCTAACCTAACCGTTAGATCCTTGTATAATAATGCATTTTAACAATAGATATCATGTTACAACACCCTGGGATGAGTACTTTTCGAAATAATTCAGAATAATGTCCGGGCGCATTACTTAGCCGGCCGCTCGAGCGAGTCGATCGGAGAGACGGGGCGCGTCGGTTCGGCGCGCTACGGAGCTCGAGCGAAATGTTTCTAAGTCCAACCGACAAGAGTAAACTCCTTTCCCTGACCGGTTCAGACTTTTTTAACTGTTAGATCATCGTATAATAAAGCATTTTAACAATAAATATCAAATTACAGCACTCTAGGTCCCGTATTTTTCGAATTAATTAAGAATAATGTCCCGACCGACAAGAGTAAACTTTTTCCCTAGCCATCCCAGAGGATTCTAAATGTTAGATCATTGTATAATAACGCATTTTAACAATAAATATCAAGTTACAACCCTCTGGGATGAGTATTTCTCGAAATAATTGAGAATAATGTCCGAGCGCATTACTTAGTCGGCCGCTCGAGCGAGTCGATCGGAGAGTCGGGGCGCGTCGGTTCGGCGTGCTAGGGAGCTCGAGCGAAATGTTTCTAAGTCCAACCGACAAGAGTAAACTCCTTTCCCTGTCCGTTCCGGACGGTTCTAACCGTTAGATCATTGTATAACAACGCATTTTAACAATGAATATCAAGTTACAACCCTCTAGGATGAGTATTTTTCGAAATAATTGAGAATAATGTCCGGGCGCATTACTTAGCCGGCCGCTCGGGCGAGTCGTTCGGAGAGTCGGGGCGCGTCGGTTCGGCGCGCTACGGAGCTCGAACGAAATGTTTCTAAGTCCAACCGACAAGAGTAAACTCCTTTCCCTGACCGGTTCAGACGTTTCTAACTGTTAGATCATTGTATAATAAAGCATTTTAACAATAAATATCAAGTTACAGCACTCTAGGACGCGTATTTTTCGAATTAATTAAGAATAATGTCCCGACCGACAAGAGTAAACTTTTTCCCTAGCCGTCCCAGACGATTCTAAATGTCAGATCATGGTATAATAACGCATTCTAACAATAAATATCAAGTTACAACCCTCTAGGATGCGTATTTTAAGAAATAATTAATAATAATGTCCGGGCGCATTACTTAGTCGACGCTCGAGCGAGTCGTTCGGTGTACCGACACGCGTATTGGTTCGGCGAGCGACGGAGCTCAAGCGAAATATTTCAAAGTCCCGACCGCCAAGAGAAAACTACTTTCCTAACCTTACCTAACCTAACCTAACCGTTAGATCCTTGTATAATAATGCATTTTAACAATAGATATCATGTTACAACACCCTGGGATGAGTACTTTTCGAAATAATTCAGAATAATGTCCGGGCGCATTACTTAGCCGGCCGCTCGAGCGAGTCGATCGGAGAGACGGGGCGCGTCGGTTCGGCGCGCTACGGAGCTCGAGCGAAATGTTTCTAAGTCCAACCGACAAGAGTAAACTCCTTTCCCTGACCGGTTCAGACTTTTTTAACTGTTAGATCATCGTATAATAAAGCATTTTAACAATAAATATCAAATTACAGCACTCTAGGTCCCGTATTTTTCGAATTAATTAAGAATAATGTCCCGACCGACAAGAGTAAACTTTTTCCCTAGCCATCCCAGAGGATTCTAAATGTTAGATCATTGTATAATAACGCATTTTAACAATAAATATCAAGTTACAACCCTCTGGGATGAGTATTTCTCGAAATAATTGAGAATAATGTCCGAGCGCATTACTTAGTCGGCCGCTCGAGCGAGTCGATCGGAGAGTCGGGGCGCGTCGGTTCGGCGTGCTAGGGAGCTCGAGCGAAATGTTTCTAAGTCCAACCGACAAGAGTAAACTCCTTTCCCTGTCCGTTCCGGACGGTTCTAACCGTTAGATCATTGTATAACAACGCATTTTAACAATGAATATCAAGTTACAACCCTCTAGGATGAGTATTTTTCGAAATAATTGAGAATAATGTCCGGGCGCATTACTTAGCCGGCCGCTCGGGCGAGTCGTTCGGAGAGTCGGGGCGCGTCGGTTCGGCGCGCTACGGAGCTCGAACGAAATGTTTCTAAGTCCAACCGACAAGAGTAAACTCCTTTCCCTGACCGGTTCAGACGTTTCTAACTGTTAGATCATTGTATAATAAAGCATTTTAACAATAAATATCAAGTTACAGCACTCTAGGACGCGTATTTTTCGAATTAATTAAGAATAATGTCCCGACCGACAAGAGTAAACTTTTTCCCTAGCCGTCCCAGACGATTCTAAATGTCAGATCATGGTATAATAACGCATTCTAACAATAAATATCAAGTTACAACCCTCTAGGATGCGTATTTTAAGAAATAATTAATAATAATGTCCGGGCGCATTACTTAGTCGACGCTCGAGCGAGTCGTTCGGTGTACCGACACGCGTATTGGTTCGGCGAGCGACGGAGCTCAAGCGAAATATTTCAAAGTCCCGACCGCCAAGAGAAAACTACTTTCCTAACCTCACCTAACCTAACCTAACCGTTAGATCCTTGTATAATAATGCATTTTAACAATAGATATCATGTTACAACCCCCTGGGATGAGTACTTCTCAAAATAATTCAGAATAATGTCCGGGCGCATTACTTAGTCGGCCGCTCGAGCGAGTCGATCGGAGAGTCGGGGCGCGTCGGTTCGGCGCGCTAGGGAGCTCGAGCGAAATGTTTCTAAGTCCAACCGACAAGAGTAAACTCCTTTCCCTGACCGGTTCAGACTTTTCTAACTGTTAGATCATCGTATAATAAAGCATTTTAACAATAAATATCAAGTTACAGCACTCTAGGACCCGTATTTTTCGAATTAATTAAGAATAATGTAAAAACCGACAAGAGTAAACTTTTTCCCTAGCCATACTAGGGGATTCTAAATGTTAGATCTTTGTATAACAACGCATTTTAACAATAAATATCAAGTTACAACCCTCTGGGATGAGTATTTCTCGAAATAATTGAGAATAATGTCCGGGCGCATTACTTAGTCGGCAGCTCGAGCGATTCGATCGGAGAGTCGGGGCGCGTCGGTTCGGCGCGCTAGGGAGCTCGAGCGAAATGTTTCTAAGTCCAACCGACAAGAGTAAACTTTTTCCCTAGCCGTCCCAGACGATTCTAAATGTTAGATCATTGTATAATAACGCATTTTAACAATAAATATCAAGTTACAACCCTATAGGATGAGTATTTTTCGAAATAATTGAGAATAATGTCCGGGCGCATTACTTAGTCGGCCGCACGAGCGATTCGATCGGAGAGTCGGGGCGCGTCGGTTCGGCGCGCTACGGAACTCGAGCGAAATGTTTCTAAGTCCAACCGACAAGAGTAAACTCCTTTCCCTGACCGGTTCAGACTTTTCTAACTGTTAGATCATCGTACAATAACGCATTGCAACAATAAATATCAAGTTACAGCACTCTAGGACCCGTATTTTTCGAATTAATTAAGAATAATGTCTCGACCGACAAGAGTAAACTTTTTCCCTAGCCGTCCTAGACGAATCTAAATGTTAGATCATTGTATAATAAAGTATTTTAACAATAAACATCAACGTTCAACACTCTGGGACGCGTAGTTTTCGAATTAATTGTGAATAATGTCCCGACCGCCAAGAGTAAACATTTTTCCTAGCCATTCCAAACGATTCTAAATATTAGATCATTGTATAATAACGCATTTTAAAAATAAACCTTAAGTTACAACCCTGTAGGATGCGTTCTTTTCGACTTATTGAAAAATAATTTTCCGAGGTATATGTCGCAACACGCCGCTGCGAATGGAGACTTACGCCGGTAGGATAGGACCCAACACGCCGCTAGGATTGGAGCCAACACGCCGCTAGGATTGGAGCCAACACGCCGCTGCGAATGTAACAATACGCCGCTGGGATTGGAGCTATACGCCGCTAGGATTGGAGCCGACACGCCGCTGGGATTGGAGCTATACGCCGCCGGGATTGGAGCTATACGCCGCTAGGATTGGAGCCGATACGCCGCTAGGATTGGAGCCAACACGCCGCTAGGATTGGAGCTATACGCCGCTAGGATTGGAGCCAATACGCCGCTAGGATTGGAGCTATACGCCGCTAGGATTGGAGCCAATACGCCGCTAGGATTGGAGCTATACGCCGCTAGGATTGGAGCTATACGCCGCTAGGATTGGAGCCAACACGCCGCCGGGATTGGAGCCAATACGCCGCTGTAGGCGGAAAGCAATACGCAATGCTTCCAAGTCCCGATCGCCATAGTAAACTTCTTTCCTAACCGTTCTGGACGGTCCTAACTGTTAGATCATTGTATAATAAGGCATTTGAAGTAGAAATATCAAGTTACAACTCTCCAGGATGCGTGCTTCTCGAGTTATTGAAAAATAATGCTCCGAGTTATATGTCGGCCTGTACTAAATGTGTTCTACCGGGTCTTGCGGGTAAACGGCGGGAGTAAATCTTGGTCTGTACTGTTAGGTAGGTTCTTCCTGAATATGTTTGCGATGCGCGTGATTGGATTAACGCGATTCCCGCTGTCCCTACCTTTTGGTTCCACCTGGATAGTGCGAACTTGCAAAAATTCGAACGAGCGCTGCTGGCGAGCAGGGGGAACTTAACCCTCCGACCGAATGGTCGCGAGGAGGTTGAACAACTTGCACAGGAATTCGAGAGATCGATTGTCCAAGCGTGCGAATCCTCCATGCGAACCAAGCAGTGGCACTCCAAGTCAGTCCCATGGTGGACACCAGAGTTGACGAGACAGAAGAAGCGCGTCTACAGATGTAGGCGCGCCTTCCAGAACCCGAGTTGTTCGGAGGACGAGAAGGCAAGCCGGAAAGCCGAGTATCTCGTGCAGAGAAAGGCGTATACGGCTGCCATGAGAGTTGCACGGTACCAGAGTTGGAAGGACTTTGTTACCGAGCAAGGGAACAAGGAACCCTGGGGACTTGTTTACAAGATCGCCAGGGACAAGCTGAATGTTGAGACAGCAGTCTCAAACATTCGCACGAGCGGAGGACACACGATGGACTGGGATTCCACTGCGTCAGCGCTGCTGGAGGCGTTAGTTCCGGACGATACGTCTGTGAGCGACACTCCGGAGCAAGCGCAGCTGAGACTTGAATCCGCTACCGAGCCGACGACTGAGGACGATCCTGTCTTCACTCGCTGGGAGCTTGATGCGGCGGTGAAAAGTCTTAAGCGACGCAAGTGCCCAGGCCTGGACAGAATAGAGCCAGAAGTATTGAAATACTCCGCCGGAATACTCCGCGCCGAGCTACTTCAGCTCTATAATTGTTGTCTTGAGTATGGGGTCTTCCCCTCCGGGTGGAAAGTCGGGTCAATCAGAACCGTTCTGAAAGGACCCGGCAAACCGGAGACGGAGGTGAAGTCCTATCGACCTATTTGCCTACTATCCGTAGTAGGCAAAGTCCTCGAGAAGCTGATCGCTAGGCGGTTAGCTGATTTGTTCCTACGCCATGAACATGCGTCTGACCGGCAATACGGATTCAGACCGGAGCGATCCACGGAAGATGCCGTGGTAAAGCTCAGGAGTCTGGTGTCCGGCTGCGAAGACAGGTATGTCTTGGCTCTCGCCTTCGATATCTCGGGTGCATTCGACAATCTGTGGTGGCCGAGCATCCTCAACGAGTTGAGGAGGCGAGGCTGTCCCCGCAATCTTTACAAGCTGATAGTAGACTATTTCGCCAACCGTGTGGTGACTCTGAAGTCCGATCACGGAGAAGTGCGGAAAGTCGTAACTAAAGGCTGTCCACAGGGATCGATTCTCGGTCCGAGCTTTTGGAATCTCGTCTTTGACTTGATTCTGAAGCTCTTATCGAACGCCGGGCTCGCATGCGAGCCCATAGCCTATGCGGACGACCTACTCGTGCTTGTCTCGGGCAGCACGAGGAAGGAACTCCAGCTTAAAGGGCAGAGGGTAGCGGACACGATATCTGAGTGGTGCAAATCGCAAAAGTTATCGCTGTCTGCTCCCAAGACCGAGATGATACTCTTGAAAGGCTACCTCCAGAGGGAGAGGCCACCTGTGGTGAAGATTGATGGAAAGAGTATTGCCATCAAGGATACCATTAGGTACCTTGGCGTATACTTTGACAAACGACTGGGAGTCAAGTCCCACGTCGAGTATGTGAGTGCTAAGTCGATGAGAACGTTTAGTTCTCTAACAAAGATTGCTCGTTCGAACTGGGGATTGGGGTTTCGGGCCATGCGTATCATGTACAAATGCCTGTTTCTCCCGATCGTGGCGTACGCTGCTGCGGGCTGGGCGGACCTCCTCACCTCTGCATCGAGAACACTTCTCGACAGGGCGCAGAGGAGAGCACTGCTTGGCTGCGTCAAGGCCTACAGGACAATATCCACCGACGCGATCGCTGTGGTCGCCGGTGCGGTACCTATAGACTTGCTGATAGCAGAGCGAGTATGCGCCTATAAGATACGAAAGCTACAAGACGTAGAGTATGAGACATGTCGGATAAGTCATGCCGATTTGGCAAACAGAGTCGTGAGTCCGCGCGAGGCACTAGCCGAGGTAAGACGGACCGCTCTGGCAGTGTGGCAAAGGAGATGGTCGTCATCGCAGAAGGGAAGGGCTACCTTCGAATACTTCGGCGATGTTTCAGACCGACTCTCTGCGCGCTGGGTGATCCCTGATCACTATGTGTCTCAGTTCCTGAGTGGACACGGAGATTTCCGTGCGAAGCTCAAAGCCTTCACGTTAGTAGAGGACGAACACTGCGAATGCGGGGAAGTGGAAACACCGAACCACATCTTGTATGTGTGTCCTCGGTACGATCAAGCGCGAGAGCTCCTACGCCAGGACGCTATTGCTAAAGGCCACCAGTGGCCGGTGCGAGAAGCCGTCCTGGTATCAGAACATCTGTTTAGGAGTTTCAGAAAGTTCGCGCGAGACGTGCTCAAGTCGAAGGCTATTCGAACGCGAGAAGTCACGGATTAGAGGCAAAAGGAAACCTCTGCCGAGACATCATGGATCGACCAGCTGGCCGAGACTCTGTACGGGTCTCGGTCCCTCGGGCCGGGAATGAAAGCCCCTCCTGCTTATTACAAGCTAGGAGCTCCTGGATATGGGTTGGACTCGAGGTGGCAGTTGGAATCGACGTTGCGGTCCCTCCACATGGCAGCAACGAGAAAGTAGAGCCATAACATCTGGCAAGGCGATATGATGGACAGCGGAGCAGCGCGCAGTAAAGTGCGGGATGAGCGCGTCGTACTGGAACGGGTCGAGAATACCCCGTCGTCGACGCGTCCTCGCTAAACTGTGCGACTGCCATTCCATCGCCTAGTTAAAGTAAAGCCGGTATGAACCGAGTGTTCGAGGTACGGCGCAGTCGGGGTTTCCCCCCCGTCTCTCATACTTGATACTACCTGTCCCTACCTTTTGTCAACGACCATGGTCCCGTTGCTAGCACCGGTTCTCGTCCGATCACCGAAGTTAAACGACGGGCGCACGGAGCACAGCTAGGATGGGTGACCGCTCGGTGAAAAAGCCGGGGGTGGCCCATGTGCTGTTTTTCGTGTGTTGTTGACATATAGGTGGTTCGGAATCCACCTTAATAAAAAGTAGGTCCAAAAAATAGGAATAGGCCCGAACATCCGGTCGGCGTAACTGGTATGGCGTAAGCCGAGGTACAGTATTCCTCCCTAGAGGAGGATCGCCAAGAATGAGTGAGTGTCCCTACCTTTTTTTTCGTACGAACCGTGACTGACGATTTGCGCGGATATTGGGATGCAGGTTTTGGCTGATTTAATTGTCAATAAGAGATGATGTTATCATTTGAAATAGTACAATATGTTGATATTGTATTATTCGTATTTTACTAAGAAAATGAAAAATTTATATGTTAATATTTGGGTTTAAATGAAATGAATTATTTTCAGATTACATTACGTTACATCGTTCAAATAATATAAAGTACAACTGCCGTTTGTTTCAGTATACCGCAATAACTAAGAGGAATACGCTGCTCGAAGATGGAGCAGTACGGCGCTGGAACATGAATAAAACTATACGCCGCAAGGACTTTGGCAATGCGCCGTTCTTACTGAAAACATTACGCCGTTGGGATTGGAGCCAACACGCCGCTAGGATTGGAGCCAACACGCCGCTGCGAATGGAACAATACGCCGCTAGGATTGGAGCCAACACGCCGCTGGGATTGGAGCTATACGCCGCTAGGATTGGAGCCGATACGCCGCTAGGATTGGAGCTATACGCCGCTAGGATTGGAGCTATACGCCGCTAGGATTGGAGCCAATACGCCGCCGGGATTGGAGCTATACGCCGCTGGGATTGGAGCTATACGCCGCTATGATTGGAGCTGACACGCCGCTGGGATTGGAGCTATACGCCGCTGTAGGCGGAAAGCAATACGCAATGCTTCCAAGTCCCGATCGCCATAGTAAACTTCTTTCCTAACCGTTCTGGACGGTCCTAACTGTTAGATCATTGTATAATAAGGCATTTGAAGTAGAAATATCAAGTTACAACTCTCCAGGATGCGTGCTTCTCGAGTTATTGAAAAATAATGCTCCGAGTTATATGTCGGCCTGTACTAAATGTGTTCTACCGGGTCTTGCGGGTAAACGGCGGGAGTAAATCTTGGTCTGTACTGTTAGGTAGGTTCTTCCTGAATATGTTTGCGATGCGCGTGATTGGATTAACGCGATTCCCGCTGTCCCTACCTTTTGGTTCCACCTGGATAGTGCGAACTTGCAAAAATTCGAACGAGCGCTGCTGGCGAGCAGGGGGAACTTAACCCTCCGACCGAATGGTCGCGAGGAGGTTGAACAACTTGCACAGGAATTCGAGAGATCGATTGTCCAAGCGTGCGAATCCTCCATGCGAACCAAGCAGTGGCACTCCAAGTCAGTCCCATGGTGGACACCAGAGTTGACGAGACAGAAGAAGCGCGTCTACAGATGTAGGCGCGCCTTCCAGAACCCGAGTTGTTCGGAGGACGAGAAGGCAAGCCGGAAAGCCGAGTATCTCGTGCAGAGAAAGGCGTATACGGCTGCCATGAGAGTTGCACGGTACCAGAGTTGGAAGGACTTTGTTACCGAGCAAGGGAACAAGGAACCCTGGGGACTTGTTTACAAGATCGCCAGGGACAAGCTGAATGTTGAGACAGCAGTCTCAAACATTCGCACGAGCGGAGGACACACGATGGACTGGGATTCCACTGCGTCAGCGCTGCTGGAGGCGTTAGTTCCGGACGATACGTCTGTGAGCGACACTCCGGAGCAAGCGCAGCTGAGACTTGAATCCGCTACCGAGCCGACGACTGAGGACGATCCTGTCTTCACTCGCTGGGAGCTTGATGCGGCGGTGAAAAGTCTTAAGCGACGCAAGTGCCCAGGCCTGGACAGAATAGAGCCAGAAGTATTGAAATACTCCGCCGGAATACTCCGCGCCGAGCTACTTCAGCTCTATAATTGTTGTCTTGAGTATGGGGTCTTCCCCTCCGGGTGGAAAGTCGGGTCAATCAGAACCGTTCTGAAAGGACCCGGCAAACCGGAGACGGAGGTGAAGTCCTATCGACCTATTTGCCTACTATCCGTAGTAGGCAAAGTCCTCGAGAAGCTGATCGCTAGGCGGTTAGCTGATTTGTTCCTACGCCATGAACATGCGTCTGACCGGCAATACGGATTCAGACCGGAGCGATCCACGGAAGATGCCGTGGTAAAGCTCAGGAGTCTGGTGTCCGGCTGCGAAGACAGGTATGTCTTGGCTCTCGCCTTCGATATCTCGGGTGCATTCGACAATCTGTGGTGGCCGAGCATCCTCAACGAGTTGAGGAGGCGAGGCTGTCCCCGCAATCTTTACAAGCTGATAGTAGACTATTTCGCCAACCGTGTGGTGACTCTGAAGTCCGATCACGGAGAAGTGCGGAAAGTCGTAACTAAAGGCTGTCCACAGGGATCGATTCTCGGTCCGAGCTTTTGGAATCTCGTCTTTGACTTGATTCTGAAGCTCTTATCGAACGCCGGGCTCGCATGCGAGCCCATAGCCTATGCGGACGACCTACTCGTGCTTGTCTCGGGCAGCACGAGGAAGGAACTCCAGCTTAAAGGGCAGAGGGTAGCGGACACGATATCTGAGTGGTGCAAATCGCAAAAGTTATCGCTGTCTGCTCCCAAGACCGAGATGATACTCTTGAAAGGCTACCTCCAGAGGGAGAGGCCACCTGTGGTGAAGATTGATGGAAAGAGTATTGCCATCAAGGATACCATTAGGTACCTTGGCGTATACTTTGACAAACGACTGGGAGTCAAGTCCCACGTCGAGTATGTGAGTGCTAAGTCGATGAGAACGTTTAGTTCTCTAACAAAGATTGCTCGTTCGAACTGGGGATTGGGGTTTCGGGCCATGCGTATCATGTACAAATGCCTGTTTCTCCCGATCGTGGCGTACGCTGCTGCGGGCTGGGCGGACCTCCTCACCTCTGCATCGAGAACACTTCTCGACAGGGCGCAGAGGAGAGCACTGCTTGGCTGCGTCAAGGCCTACAGGACAATATCCACCGACGCGATCGCTGTGGTCGCCGGTGCGGTACCTATAGACTTGCTGATAGCAGAGCGAGTATGCGCCTATAAGATACGAAAGCTACAAGACGTAGAGTATGAGACATGTCGGATAAGTCATGCCGATTTGGCAAACAGAGTCGTGAGTCCGCGCGAGGCACTAGCCGAGGTAAGACGGACCGCTCTGGCAGTGTGGCAAAGGAGATGGTCGTCATCGCAGAAGGGAAGGGCTACCTTCGAATACTTCGGCGATGTTTCAGACCGACTCTCTGCGCGCTGGGTGATCCCTGATCACTATGTGTCTCAGTTCCTGAGTGGACACGGAGATTTCCGTGCGAAGCTCAAAGCCTTCACGTTAGTAGAGGACGAACACTGCGAATGCGGGGAAGTGGAAACACCGAACCACATCTTGTATGTGTGTCCTCGGTACGATCAAGCGCGAGAGCTCCTACGCCAGGACGCTATTGCTAAAGGCCACCAGTGGCCGGTGCGAGAAGCCGTCCTGGTATCAGAACATCTGTTTAGGAGTTTCAGAAAGTTCGCGCGAGACGTGCTCAAGTCGAAGGCTATTCGAACGCGAGAAGTCACGGATTAGAGGCAAAAGGAAACCTCTGCCGAGACATCATGGATCGACCAGCTGGCCGAGACTCTGTACGGGTCTCGGTCCCTCGGGCCGGGAATGAAAGCCCCTCCTGCTTATTACAAGCTAGGAGCTCCTGGATATGGGTTGGACTCGAGGTGGCAGTTGGAATCGACGTTGCGGTCCCTCCACATGGCAGCAACGAGAAAGTAGAGCCATAACATCTGGCAAGGCGATATGATGGACAGCGGAGCAGCGCGCAGTAAAGTGCGGGATGAGCGCGTCGTACTGGAACGGGTCGAGAATACCCCGTCGTCGACGCGTCCTCGCTAAACTGTGCGACTGCCATTCCATCGCCTAGTTAAAGTAAAGCCGGTATGAACCGAGTGTTCGAGGTACGGCGCAGTCGGGGTTTCCCCCCCGTCTCTCATACTTGATACTACCTGTCCCTACCTTTTGTCAACGACCATGGTCCCGTTGCTAGCACCGGTTCTCGTCCGATCACCGAAGTTAAACGACGGGCGCACGGAGCACAGCTAGGATGGGTGACCGCTCGGTGAAAAAGCCGGGGGTGGCCCATGTGCTGTTTTTCGTGTGTTGTTGACATATAGGTGGTTCGGAATCCACCTTAATAAAAAGTAGGTCCAAAAAATAGGAATAGGCCCGAACATCCGGTCGGCGTAACTGGTATGGCGTAAGCCGAGGTACAGTATTCCTCCCTAGAGGAGGATCGCCAAGAATGAGTGAGTGTCCCTACCTTTTTTTTCGTACGAACCGTGACTGACGATTTGCGCGGATATTGGGATGCAGGTTTTGGCTGATTTAATTGTCAATAAGAGATGATGTTATCATTTGAAATAGTACAATATGTTGATATTGTATTATTCGTATTTTACTAAGAAAATGAAAAATTTATATGTTAATATTTGGGTTTAAATGAAATGAATTATTTTCAGATTACATTACGTTACATCGTTCAAATAATATAAAGTACAACTGCCGTTTGTTTCAGTATACCGCAATAACTAAGAGGAATACGCTGCTCGAAGATGGAGCAGTACGGCGCTGGAACATGAATAAAACTATACGCCGCAAGGACTTTGGCAATGCGCCGTTCTTACTGAAAACATTACGCCGTTGGGATTGGAGCCAACACGCCGCTAGGATTGGAGCCAACACGCCGCTGCGAATGGAACAATACGCCGCTAGGATTGGAGCCAACACGCCGCTGGGATTGGAGCTATACGCCGCTAGGATTGGAGCCGATACGCCGCTAGGATTGGAGCTATACGCCGCTAGGATTGGAGCTATACGCCGCTAGGATTGGAGCCAATACGCCGCCGGGATTGGAGCTATACGCCGCTGGGATTGGAGCTATACGCCGCTATGATTGGAGCTGACACGCCGCTGGGATTGGAGCTATACGCCGCTGTAGGCGGAAAGCAATACGCAATGCTTCCAAGTCCCGATCGCCATAGTAAACTTCTTTCCTAACCGTTCTGAACGGTCCTAACTGTTAGATCATTGTATAATAATGCATTTGAAGTAGAAATATCAAGTTACAACTCTCCAGGATGCGTGCTTCTCGAGTTATTGAAAAATAATGCTCCGAGTTATATGTCGGCCTGTACTAAATGTGTTCTACCGGGTCTTGCGGGTAAACGGCGGGAGTAAATCTTGGTCTGTACTGTTAGGTAGGTTCTTCCTGAATATGTTTGCGATGCGCGTGATTGGATTAACGCGATTCCCGCTGTCCCTACCTTTTTTTTCGTACGAACCGTGACTGACGATTTGCGCGGATATTGGGATGCAGGTTTTGGCTGATTTAATTGTCAATAAGAGATGATGTTATCATTTGAAATAGTACAATATGTTGATATTGTATTATTCGTATTTTACTAAGAAAATGAAAAATTTATATGTTAATATTTGGGTTTAAATGAAATGAATTATTTTCAGATTACATTACGTTACATCGTTCAAATAATATAAAGTACAACTGCCGTTTGTTTCAGTATACCGCAATAACTAAGAGGAATACGCTGCTCGAAGATGGAGCAGTACGGCGCTGGAACATGAATAAAACTATACGCCGCTAGGACTTTGGCAATGCGCCGTTCTTACTGAAAACATTACGCCGTTGGGATTGGAGCCAACACGCCGCTAGGATTGGAGCCAACACGCCGCTGCGAATGGAACAATACGCCGCTAGGATTGGAGCCAACACGCCGCTGGGATTGGAGCTATACGCCGCTGCGAATGGAACATTACGCCGCTAGGATTGGAGCCAATACGCCGCTGGAACTGAAACCAATACGCCGCCGGTAGACTGAAAGCAATACGCCGCCGGAACTGAAACCAATACGCCGCTGGAACTGAAAGCAATACGCCGCCGGTAGACTGAAAGCAATACGCCGCTGGAACTGAAACCAATACGCCGCCGGTAGACTGAAAGCAATACGCCGCCGGAACTGAAAGCAATACGCCGCCGGTAGACTGAAAGCAATACGCCGCCGGTAGACTGAAAGCAATACGCCGCCGGAACTGAAACCAATACGCCGCCGGTAGACTGAAAGCAATACGCCGCCGGAACTGAAACCAATACGCCGCTGGAACTGAAAGCAATACGCCGCTACAAAATGAAAGCAATACGCCTCTTGCGCTTTGAAATTCTTCGCGTATACAGATACACTTGTACAAGTATGGTCGCTCTCGGTGGATCGTCGTCGCGATGCGATATTCTTATACATTCTCTACCGGGTTCGCGGGGAATTGGTAATAAATAAATAATTGTTCGCGATTGAACAAAATGAATTTACAATTGATAATTAAGCGATGCACGAGAGTTCGCGTTGACTCGCACGAGTTCACTTTCACTTGAAAATTGGATTCGAAATGATCGTTACTTTACTAAAGCGTGTTTGGTTACGTTCTTTATTATGAAACCTTTTCCCTTTTATAATTGTCTCTCCTTTGAGAGTCGTCACTTTGTAATCACAATTAGAGCGATTCTATTCGAACAGAGATGCAAATAGAATTAGATCTTCGCGTGACCGATTGAATAGTCGCG